>WIPJ01004727.1:0-15281 GCA_018155075.1 Cassiopea andromeda | reverse complement strand
CATGCAAATCCGTACTGGGCTTCCATGAGCCATGTGTATTGTTTTACCGCGGATACTGCATCCAAAAACTTTTAGATTAACTTTGAAAATTGATACTTCTGGATTCGTACACTCTTCTGCTTTGTGTAAGCATTATGATTAGGATCTCTATCTGACCGCTTATACGGGATACAACAGAGAATGGATGTAAAAACATCTGAAGATTCTTGGATCCTAATCCTTGTATACAGCTTCTTAGAGAACCTGAATCCTAGGTTTGATAGTCATTGCACCTGTTAAGCCGCATGATGTTCCATTCCATGTCTCGAAAAAATTTATGCAAGAGCGTCAATTCTCACGTGAATATCTCACTTTGGATAAGACAGGTTTCATCAGACTTCTGAAAGCACAATGTAACTATCACTAGTTCTGTAGTTGCGACAACGAAGTTCTATTTGTTATGTACGATTGCACGGTACACAGTAGACGGTAGACCATTGCACGGTAGAGTAAATTGGCACAGGCGATTTTTCGCTCGTACAAGGGATAATGCACTAATGTGGACAGGCCCACGTGTGGTCGTACGTGTCTCCGGGCATGGACTGACATTCTTCTATAATCTCGATGCAATCAGAACTTGCTTCTTGAAACAAATGCAAAGTGCATCCGTTTTTTCAGGTGTCCAAAAGATAGCACCGTGCAGTTTCACAAAGGAAGCAGCCATTCTCAAAGATTCAGCTTTGAAGCTTTTAGGTATATCGGAGAATCTACACCAACTGTGTTTATTCATTGCAAGTTGTTCCTCTGCGATAAGCTATCACAACATGGGAAATGTCACATAGATTGTTCTGGTAGCAATGTCAATCGCATGAAACGTGATGCAAGTGCTCAAGTAGGAAATGAAATGGCAAAATATACAGAATCTTACCTTCTTGACGCTGGACCGATAAGCAGAAAAGACGAAAATGCTGATTTGGACAAACAGGATGGTAAATAAATTATACTTACATCTCTAAAATCATCAATATTTCGTTTGACAAATTCTTGTTTTTGCATAGACATATTAGAATATATAGACTATGTAGCCTTCACTCCTTTAGAAGGTGCATGATTTTCAGTATACAAAGTTCATTATGAACTTTGAACTTGAACAAATTTGAACTTTCTTTGTATTGTTGTCCTTATGAATGCACGTTCTTCAAAACATCTAGTTAAATTGAAGAACAAGGGCCATGACTTGTATCATCATCCTTTTACAATTTCTTCTCATCACATCCAATTAGACACTACCGTTACTTATTCATTAGGTGGTGACGCTACTATTGGCATTGACAGATCCATTAGCTACAGTATTGACAAATTCAGTAGCTACAGTATTGACAAATTCATTAACTACAGTATTGACTAATCCGTAAGGCATTCCAGAAAAGGTGTCAGGGTATATTGTCTCCATCTTCAGCTAGATCAATGGAAAAAGAGGGGCTTATATACCTATTGGAACAATGAACAATAAATAAAGCGTCTAAATATATCTGTGACAAAGGGCGTGAAAATAAATGAGCAGGAATTGCCTCAATAGGAGATAACATGAGTAGTTGAACGTAGACAGGCGGAAAAAAACTTTGAATTGACAATGCAAAACTAAAGGAGAAGACAGTTAACCTAAAGGGAGTCAAAAAATGCATAAAGTTATTGAAGAATTCTGCTGATTGAGTTTGGGAAGATCCCTAAGTAAACCTTCGTGAATACGTAGATCTAATTTGTTACTTGCATTGTCTAAAATACAAAAATTTTTGATTGAGGTGCTATGGCAAGTGCAGCTAACATGGTCTCTAATAGATGACGAAAAGTCTTTGATTGTCCTACACTTTTCACTAACCTGCAAATGCTCTATGCAGCGAACAATAAAATGGCGTGACGTTTTGCCATAATAAGTAGCCTTGCAGCTGTTACACGTAAAACTTGTACACAGCTGACGAGCGCAAATGACTGAGGACACGATCTTTAAAAGGGAAAAAATTTCCAATGCCTTTAATGGATTGAAAAACAAACCTTAGCTCAATATGAGGGTAGATGCGTCAAAAATATATCAAGCTTCTATTTAAGATGAACACTACGAGAATCTGAATAAGAAAGAAAAAAAGAATAGGTAACTTGGGAACATTAAGTGATATAGCTTTATTGATATACTGTTTGTCCAAGGAGTTTTTGATAACTCGATTTATATGACAAATGGGAAAAATGATTATACTGCAGAAACCGTTAATAATAACTACCTGTTCATGAAACGAGAAATAAGATGAGCAATTACAATATGCACAATAAATCGGAACAGTTATGAGAATAATTTTATAGTTGTGATTTTTCTGCTGTTGATATTATATTTCAATGTATTCATTGTCATTGCCATCTCATTCTCATTGCCATCTCATTCTCTCTGGTTTCATCATCATACAACTCTTTAATGCTTTCATCCCATCTTTTCAGGGAGCTATTCATTTCAAAAATTACTTTCTCGCCTTTGCTTTTGAGAGCATTGTTGGCAGGATTTACTTGTATGGTTGTTAGTGCTATAGCTATGTTGCGCAGAATAGGAGTGTAACTGCGGTTAATCTTGGGGATCTCATCCTCTTCCACTGTCTAAACAAGAGCAAGCCATCTGTGAAAGTGGCCTCTCAACAGTAAAAACGGCGTTTTCTTCAGATGCAAAAGGTGTCGTTTAAGAAAGAGTTTACGAAGAGAATTTCAACTGTACTCTACGCCCATTACTAATTTTCTCTTTTTAATGTCTCATCTAATGAGCATTTGAAAATCTTAACCGTTTTGTTGGAATCCTTCATGTTTCTTCGAGTTTTCAACTACAGGCTTATTGCATGTATATTTACTGTAACTGTTACATTTCAACTTGCGGCTAACAATTTCAATAGTTTCGCCAGGAAAGCCAAATGGAAACGAGATAATCATTGCGCTAGCTGCTGGTGTAGCTGCCTTGGCCATTGCTGTCTTTGCTCTGTTGCTGAGAAGATGCAAAGCTATCAAAAATCCTGATTTGCGAGTTGCAGAAGTTGGTATTGATAATGGCGCAATGGGGAAATCGTGTGGAAAAGACAACATTGCGATGAAGGAAATTTAATTGGTAGCTATACTATAAACTGCAAAATCTTGAGCTACATACTCTCTTTTAACGATGCATTCTCAGCACATTATCGATATCTTTCACGTTGAAATTACTTTTGTACTTCAATAAATACATTCTGATACTGCAAATGCAATACTGTAAGGAAGTATATATTAAATGAACCTTAGAGTATCTTACAGCTTAAAGTATGCATAGCTTGCATCTTTCTAAACACCGAGAAGTTTATAAGTTACCTCTAGTATACTAGTAGATTCAGTCTAGTTTTGTAATACAGTTAAAGCACTAATAATGACCACATTCGAACAGCGACTACCTCCATATAACGGCCACTCGCCTTCAGTGTCGGACGTTTTAACAAAGTATAGCCTGTATGTTGGGTCTCCGAATAGTGGCTACCTCCCTAAAATTGCCACTTGGCTCAGGTTCAAGAGACATACATTCTTAAGCTATCCTTCTAAAAGCAATCAAATATGTAATCGAATGCAAACATTTTGTTCCAAAATTATTTTTAAAAACATTCGGTGATACAGAATTGAAAATATCTTTGAAACAAAACAATTTATAAATAAAATTGATCTAGCAGGTAGCCCCCTCATTTATCCTAACCTTGCTTCACAAAAAGAGTCGAATTCTACCACAGAAAAACAATCATTAGGAAACCAAGATTGTGCAGTGATTGCAGCAACAATATGTTTCCGATCATTGGCAGAGGACAATTATCATTTCATCTACCTTACTTCACGAAATTAAAGCGATGCAGCAATTAGCTCACATGAAATGTTTGTGGACCAAGTTAACGTGAAGTGCCTAAAAAACTAATTTTCATAAGCAGTGATTAACTCAGATGGAATTTTGTCATACCAAGTTTACCTGATATATGTCTCTGTGAATCAAAGAGGAAAGCAAACAGAATTACAACGAATCACATTGTATATATGATTTTTGTTCTCAAGAAATCCTATACTGATATAGTGTTGATTTTTCATATCATTTACATTTTTTGCCGTGTCCACATGAAAGCCAAGACGACTTTGGGATTTTCTTGCAATAAAGAGTTCGAATTAACTTTTTGATAATTAAAGTATTACAAAAATTAATGTACAATAAATGAACCTTGATAAAGAGAAAAAGACGCTTGGTATTGTATCGCTTTAAATGTATTGTTCTTGAAAATGATGTAATTTGCAAAGGAGCTTTTGTTAGAGTCAAAAGTGATTGAAAGAGATACATTTGATTCGGGACTATATTACAATATTCTCCCAAACTTGAAAGCAATAGATATATCAATAATCATTTATCTTTAGTTCAGTGGTGATTTCTAAAAATTTTAACAAGGAGGGCTCTAAGCTCAGTCACACCCACATTTTGGATGAGGTCCAGCTGCCACCACGCCTATATTTTCAAAGATGAAAATATGAAAATGCAATTTTATACTATAGGACAAGTAGACATTTCTCAATAATCACATAGCAGCCCAAAATTGATGGTAGCAATGGAAAATAATTTGGAATCTAGGTCGATACACTTGGAAAAGCAAGATTAATACAAGAATTTGGGGGGACTGAGCTCGCCAAATGAACATTAGTTTTAATAAGGGGGTCTCCACCCTCATTAGCCCCAGTAGAAGTCATCCCTGCTTTAGAGTATTGCATATTTGACTTATATTTATTCTTTCATTGGGCGTCCTTGTCCTGTCTTGCATTACTAGCAATCATGTAATCTTGTCTTGTATCATTGTAATTCAATCTTGTACGAGCAGTATTGCTACTGAAATAATGTATGGTATCATGTAGTTTAAAGGCTTGGGTAAATTTGCTGCTGTTATTTCATCAAATTGTCAATTACACGTTTTTTTCTATAGAATACAGCACTGAGCTTGTCACGCCTGATGTTCTGCTATGCAAGCTTATAGGGTTGTGATATTCAGGTCTTTTGCTTGGTGTACAGTAATACATTTTTGTTTAGAAACGAAGGTTGCTACTACGTCATCCTTTTCAACAGTGGTCTGGACCCTTTTTGGCTGAAAGAGCCATTAAAGACTCATATTTTAAGAAGTGTTTTCATGAGAGCTATATAGTTTTTTTGACAATAAATATGATTAAATACGCATGCATTATTTTACACATGTATAATTTTAGTAATAAGTGCAGTAAATACGCATGTATTATTTTTAGTACGGCATGTTTTGTTGCGAATGCCATCGACTTTGGAAATATATAATATGATAATAATAATTGTAATAAATAATATATTTTAAGTTGATTTACAATGATAGTAATATAGCTATTTAAGGCTAAGTAAGGCCAACTGTAAATATGAAGATAAAAGAAGTACATACAGTAGATGAAATAAACTAAATGGTATAAAATTAAGTCTAACCTACCGTACATATAAAAGCTTTGAACAATCTACAGTCACTCTTGATTGAGGAGGATCTTAAATATTTTTCGAATGCTACTAATGATGGGGACTCTCTAACATTGGGGGTAGCACTAACCACGGTTTTGGCTCAGCAAATTGCACTGTTTCTATGCCATATGACGTTGTCCTGATTTTTGGAATATAAAGAGTATTCTTATTTCTTAAATAGTACGTTATACTACTTCTCATAAAAACTGGAATCTAGATTGTTTAGATTGATTTAGGAGAACTTTCAGCTAAGGTTTTCCTGTGAGCCAGAGAGCCAGATGCAGTCATCAAGAGAGCCATATGTTCCTGACCCCTACTCTACACTAAGGCGGGCAACATTTAAATAGAGTTGGATACCTGTGTCAAATCTTCCCTTCTTGTAGACCAAAGGCAATAGCAGTTTTTCATGACAATTCACTGGATTCAAAGGTGCTGTATTTGCAGCGTAATTGAGAGCTAGCTGATTCTTTATTTGAGTACACAAGTTTTTCCAAGAAAAAATTTCGCATTTAAATGGTAGTTCTGGCAAAAAGTGGTTGTTTTATTAACAAATGGGTACTTTGCCTTTGCTTCTGACGAGAATTTACTGACTCAATGGCACCAGAGCGCACTTTAGCCCATCCTACTTTGCGCTGCTAATAACCACTACTGGCCAGTAGCGACCTGACATACTTTGCACTGTGTGGGCAGTTGCAAAAGTTCGCTCCGTAAACTTTACAATTCCCAGAAATCAATGGTACTTATTCTTCTGAAGAAGGACTGGTACCTTGATAGAGTAGCAGAACTGCTCAAGTAGCTCCGATAATAAGTTATTTCGCAAACCATGGTGGGTAGTACGCTCCGACGGAAGAAACAATAGCCTTCCCAGCCGCTTTTCATGCCCCCTTGCTAGCAGTATAAATAGTACCCCAATATGTGGGAAATGTAGCAATTTTTCTAGCGTATGTTCATACATGCGCACCCTTTCATATTCAGTATACACTAGCACCCACCAGGATTGATAAAGAAGGGAAAGAGGAAAGGAAAAACGGGATCTAGAGCGTAGCACCAAAACAATTTTTGGATCCTCGCCCTTTCTAAAATCAAACAGAGGGCTATTTTTGAAACATAACTGCTGTGCATTTGATTCAATAGGAAATACTTCAAGGTACAACGTCTTTGTATTACACATGGAATAATTGCGAAGATTCAACAGGAAATCCAAAAAGTTTAAAGGTAGAAAGTCAACGATTATTGGAAGATGGCAATTATTAGTTTCTCCTAAATTCTTGTTGCACAATATTTTGGATATAATTAATCTAAAGCTAATATTGAGCTGCAAAGTTGTTTAAGTAATAATGCAAGGTTCAAACTTGAGCAAACGATGGACATTTTTTGATAATTCTGTTTCTTTCAAAAAAACAAGTTGTGAATTTCATGCTGCTTGTAGGCAGTGTTTTTAGATTAGTTTTTTCCTGTAATTACTGCTATTCAGCTCAGAGCTAGATTTTACAGACTTCTCTTAACTTTAAATAGTGACTTGGATCGGCTACTTTACTTGTTGGGGGTATGACACCCCACTATGGCTAAATTCGCACCCCTGCATAGTTTGTCACAATTTGGTGTAGGGGTTCCTCTTGGTTCCAATAAATTGTTAAGCAATTTCTAATTCACTGTCTTTTCTTCGTCATCTGATACATGCCTCCTTATATAAACACATGTTTTCTGAACCTTCTTAAGGAAGAGCAAAACGATCCATGGCTATAGTTAGCTATTTCCATCAATATTCAGGTAGTAATATTGTAAATGGTCTCAATCTTTCACTCGATAACTTTTAAAGATTTACCATCGACGTACACCTAAGTGCTAAAGTACCCTTCAGATATTATTTCGTATTTTCTTAGCCAATTCGATGCGTTTCTTCAGAACTACGTGTATTCCACTCTTTCGGTTTTAATAGAAATTCTCCCTTTGCACTGTATTCCAACAAAATAATTTTTCAACTTTTCAACGGACCGCAAGGCCGACTCCCAATACCTTTTTACCCAATTTCACATGTATCCGAGGAAGAGGAAACGGGGTCTTACTTCAATTCTGAATAACAGACATGGAAAGACGAAAGTTGTGGTATTTATTAGTCAGATTACCTGTGCATGGGGGAGGATACGTTCCCACAGTCTCTTCATGTCTCATTTCTACCATGCTACTTTCATAGTATTACATTGTTCTCTCCATGACTAGTCATTCTATTTATTGGAAGTGGACCTTGCGCATGCTGCGTACAACTTTAACACTACAATATTTGTGAAGCAAGGGTGAAGCATACGCAGAGATGATTTTCGAGACAAGATGCACTTCGATGGTTTCAATCATATTTGACAAACAGAACGCAGTTTGTTTCGACTAATGGCAAGGCTCATACCCACTGGATATAACATGTGATGTACCACAGGGATCAGTACTAGGACCTCTTCTCTTTTTGTTATTTATAAACGATTTACCAAATGCTTCTAAGCATTTAAAATTTTACCCCTTTGCTGATGATACAAATCTTTATTATGATTCTGAGACTCTTGATGATGTCATTAAAAAGGTTAACAAAGGACTGATGCACATAAGAAGATGGCATGATGCAAATAAACTTACATTAAATATAAGTAAAACTAATTTTATTATAATCAATTCTTCTGCAAGCCGAATCCCCACTGATATTGTTATCAAAATTGGTAAAGAGCATATTTCTAGGGTGAAGTACATCAAATTTCTAGGAGTTCTTTTAGATGAACATCTTGCTGGAAAATATCACATTGCTGAACTGTCAAAAAAACTTGCAAAAACCTGTGGAATTTTTTTAAGGTCAGGTATTTGCTTCCACCGTCCACTTTGATCACACTATATAATGCTTTGTTCATGTACTTTTTACAATATGGCATTGTTGTTTGGGGTCAAACATTTGACTCATATATTGAGCCACTATTTAAGTTGCAGAAAAGAGCTGTCCGAGCACTTTCACATCAACCTTTTCTAGCCCACTCCCTCCCTATCTTCAAAGATCTAAAATTACTACGAATTGTTGATATATTCAAATTAAAACTGTTATCTTTTCTTTACGAATCAGATAATATGGTAGCACCAGTCTGTTTCCACAATTTTTTCTTTTTGAATTCCACTCTTCATTGTCATAAAACAAGACAATCGACTCGTCGTGATCTGTTTCTGGCTAATATAAGCACATAACAATATGGCTTGAAATCAATTCGTTATTTGGGAGCAAAATTGTGGAATGAATTACCTATTGCAGCGGTACGACCAACTACAAGCTCATAAGGACTGAAACCAATAGACTCATCGAAGTATCCCAGTCGCCTTTGTGCTGGGAAACGAATGCTGATAGCATGTCTTGGATAGTGCGATTTTGTCTTTCAACCAGTCTATCACACTGGGGGTGATAGGCAGTGATTCTAGATTTATGTGTACCAATGATTGCACAGATTCCATGCATTAAGTGACTTTCAGCGTTGTGCTTCTGGTCAGAGTGAACAATTTAGGGAGGGCCAAAGCAGCAAAGAAGACTCAAGACTAGGGTCTGAGCTCTGAGCAACCGTGCTTGCCTTTTGATCAGGTATGGGAAAAATTTCACACCATTTAGTGAAATGGTCCATGACCACCAGCAAGTGCTTGTTACCCCGAGGCACTTCAGGAAGGGTGCCCATATAATCAATTGCCCAGAAAACGAAAAGCTAACTTACCTGGATGTGCTGCATGGGGGGCTGTGTTTCGGTAAGAATCGAGTTTGTTTTGAGCACAATCTGGACAACAGCAAACAAATTGGCAGATGTCGCTTTTCATCAAGAGCCAGAAAAAGGAGCTTTTGGGGGCAAAAGGGTTTTCCAGACCTAGATGTCCTCCAAAAGGACTGCTATGAATGCCCTGAAGAATGGGATCATGACGCCAGACAATCAACAGGGGTTTGGCATCCCTAACGATTTTAAATCAATGACAACCTTCAAACGGGCATCTTCCTTCTGTGCGGCTTGTAGATTACAACAAAGTTTAATGGTTGGTGCACAAGTAGTGCTGAATTGGCCAGTATAAGGCACCTTAGGTGTACCTCAGACCGATGGACTACATCAAATTCGTATTCTTGAAGGCGCATAACCCAGCAAGCTAAACGCCCTTTTGGCTCCACCGAATGTAGACAACGTAAAGCACTATGATCGGTAATGACTGTAAATTTCATGCCTAGCAATTAGGGACGGAAGTGATCAATAGCAAATACGATTGCGAGAGCTTCCTTCTCGGTGGTAGAATAGCCTTTCTCGCCGTCAGCTAAGGCTCGGCTTGCATATGAGATCACACGTTCACGGCCAGATCTATCGTTCTGAGTTAGCATAGCTCCAAGGCCTAGATCTGTGACATCTGCTTGCAGGATAAATGGTGCATCAGGACGGGGGTAAGTCAGGACGGACGTGGGCAGTACGTAATCGCTCTTTAAGATGATTAAATGCTACTTGCTGTTTATCACCCCCAACAAAACTGCTTCCCTTTCATAGTTAACCTGACTAGCGTAGCGGCGATGATGGAAAAGTTGGGAATAAAGCGTCCATAGTACTGAGGTAGTCCAAAAAATGAGCGCACATACTCAATGGTGCGGTGAATAGGAGTAGAGACGACATCAATCTTTTGTGGCTCGGTGTACACCCCCTTGCTAGGAACAATATGGACAAGAAATCGAACATGTTTGGCACCAAAATGGCACTTCGTGGCTTTCAAACGTAAATTGTGCACGCGAAAGCGATATAACACATTGCCTAAATGATCACAGTGTTGTTGCACGTTAGTAAAAGGGAAGACAATGTCGTCAAAATAACAAAGGCAAGTATCATATGAGAGACTCGAAAGCACAATTTCTATAGCTCTTTGAAATGTAGCACAACCCCCTGTAACACCAACTGGGAGGCAAAAAAATTCCCACAGCCCATCAGGAGTGACAAAAGTGGTCTTTTACAATTACAATACAATACAACTTCAATTTTTACGGACGGTGGCCGATTCAGCTAAGCTGGTTTCCAAAGGGCCGTCCATTTACAAAATAAAAGCCAAAATCTTTAAAAAAATACATGTTTTGAAAATTGTACATTAAAAAGTGTATGAAACTAGGTATATAAAACAACTATTTACAAATATGACTTAAAAGATGGCAGAGATGGTGCACACTTAGCACCAGCTAAGAGACCATTCTACGACTTTGCTCCTCTGAAAGAATATCCTTTTTGCCTATTATTAGTTTTTTCTGTGGCAACTTCAAATTTCTATCAGTGTTTCTTAGGGCTTGACAAGATCGTTGAGAATTTCGAATTAGAAGTTGTCTAAGGTAATTTGGAGCAAGGTCATTGAGGGACTTATAAGTTATTAGTTTTAATTCATTTTCGTAAAGTTCGCTGATCGACATTAGACCAAGTTTTGCTAGTAGTGGTGTGGCAGGGGTGTCGAATGTACTGTTGGTTATTATTCCAGCTGCTCTATTCTGTAGCTTTTGGAGTCTGTTCATGTATGTTTGCTACAACACCCCCAGACAGAGGAGCAATATCTAATATGTGGCGAGATTATGCTTGAATACAAGTTCTTAAAGGTGTTCTGTGGTAAAAATTGTTTTGCATGCTTCAATACTCCTAAGGCATGGGAGACCTTCCTCCAGATTATATCTACGTGTCTTTTCCAAGTTACATGCTTATCTATCTGAAGACCAAGATATTTTGTTCCTTTTACATTTTGAATATTTGTGTCACGTAAATTCAAGTCTATTTCGCCTAATATCTTCTGATGCTTTTGACGAGATAAGATGCTTATGGAAATAGTTTTAACTGCATTTACCGATAGCTTGTTCCCTTTAAGCCAATTGTCAAGGCTCTCAAGATCCTTGTTAATGGTCTCATTCAGCTGATGTAAACTATCACCACGATAGCATAGACAGTATCATCAGTAGACATGGCAACAATACAGTTTCCTATGACATTAGGAAGGTCATTGACATAGACAAGGAATAAGAGAGGACCAAGACACCAGTCTTGCGGTACTCCAATGTTAACTGCATTAACCTGGGAGTCTGTCCCATTAACTCTACAAAGTTGCTTTCTACCTGCAAGATAAGACACACACTCACGCAGTTCATCATTTCGGACCCCAGACCTATAACGCTTTCCAAAAAGAAGTGAATGATCTGCAGTATCAAATGCCTTTATAAGATCGATATGTTTTATCTATCTTTAGAGTCAACACTGACTTGCCACTAGCCAGAGCGCAGGTCTGGTGTGCCAAATAAACAGGAACCGTGAAGTGCTTCTAAGGCTACGTTCACACTAGACCGGATCCAAATGGGTACGGATCCACTTTGGAACTGTACCCAGTTTTGCCAGTTTTTGCACTAGAACGGATCCAATTACAATTGCGGTTACACCAGCACGGATCCACAAGAATCCAGCCTAATTGTTTCGGCCATATGACCTCTCTTCTATGATGATAACGAAACTTCTTTGATAATGATCGACATATGGCGGTCAATTCCTTACAATGTAACGTGAAGCACAGTGTCCAAGTGAATTTTAGAAAGTTTGCTAGTTATTCAATCATCCCAAAGGAAAATTTCATTAAATGGAGTTAACCAGAAAAATATAGAAAACGAGAAGAACACTCAGGACAAAATGAAGTCAAAAATTTTCACTGGGACAGATGTAGAATCGGTACTCCCTTTATAAACTGCATTGTAGTACAAATCGACAAGCTTTCCTCAAAGCAATGACTGAGAAACTGTTAAGTAAAATATGAGGATATAGCAAGGTTGTTTATAAATAATTATCCGATTGATAACTGTGAAGAGTTTCCAAATGCAGGGGTAAAGTGGAATTTTACAAAAGAAAGAGTTACTTCAAAGATTAAGAAGCTTAAATTGGTATTTCGTAGAGCGATTGATAATGGAAAGAAAGTGGGGACAGACGGATAGTTGGTGCATTTTTTAATGAATGCTATGCAATTTGGCCTGGAAGCCCTGCAGTGGAAGCATTTAGTTTTGGATTGGAAACTTCAGTGATAAATGAAAGAAGGGAGGATTCTTCTTTGGAGAATGAAAAATCTCCATGTGGGCAGAGCTCTGAAGCCCATTCAATTCATGAAAAGGATGATGCTAGTTGTGGCTCATTGGTGGAACCCATAACAAGTAAAATGGCGAGAACGAGAAATGATCTGTTGTAATCACTTGAAGAAAGGCGGCATGCCAAGTGTACCAAACAGGTTTCTGTTCAGGAGCGAATGGTTTCATTGGTGAAAGAAGAGTCAGCCATAAGAAAAGAGACTGAACTGAGAAAGAGAACTCTTGAGCAGTTTCAAGCTGCTCTAAATAAATTTTAATGCATCTTTACAACAAATTTCACAAGAAATGACTAGAACTATGACCCAATGCTTCATTATGATTGCATCAATGTTTTAGAAACACCAGCATCAACCTCAGTAGGATCAACCATATTAGGAGGAAAAGGTTCAAAGGAGTTTTTATGCCTGACAACCAACAAGGGCATCAGAATGAAGATCAAGGAAGCAGCTAAAAATCATACAACAGACTTTAGATATAGAGAACATGGTTTTGCAAAATTAGCTTGCCTGAAATGAACAAACAGAAGAAGTTGAACACAGAGGTGTAGTGGCAATATTTTACAAGTCATTGGCATGTGTATCCAATGTATCTAGAAAGTGTAACGTTCTGGTGCTCAAAATTCCTTGATATATAGTTTGCAGGAGAAAATGCAGAAAAACTAAACAATTTTTTGAGCACGTAACGAATGTTCTTCGATTTCTCTTACTTTTTCTGAGCTAAATTTGAATTCTAATGTTTAAGTGTTGGTTCCATTGCTACATTGTCTTAGTTCATGAACATGTGCACAAAAACGTGTTAGTTGTCTAAGTACACTGGATGGTGTCTTTCAACTTGTCACACAATGTTCTACTACGTACGGTTACTCGTTTATGAAATGAAAGGTTTTCGGTAATGCTTTAGCTGATTGCCTTTATACAGTAGTACAATAACAATAGTCAGGGCTCCCAAAATCTAGTAAGATTGAGACTCCATCATGCTTCCTTCAGGAGCTCATACCCTGTTACCTCGCATATTTATCCTCTCCATTTATAGGCGCACTGTACCCTTAGGGAGGCTACCGCCTAAGCACCCTTAAACGGTCAAACAGAAGGTAATGCAAAAAATTGAAAAATGTGTCTGACTATCCATTCAACGTAAATAAGAGTAAATCGGTTCCATAATATTTTTCTTGAAACTATCCGAATACTTTAATCCATCTCTCATATTTGTCTTTACCTACTTTTAAGCTTAAGTATCAAAAAGTATGGTAATGAAAATAGGCGTATACACCCATTTTCCTCGTTTTTTACTACTGAAAATTTTGCTATTCTTTGGATTTCTTTGATACGGGCACATCGCCCGAAGCAGGGCAACAGGGTAAGTTTAGGCGCTGTCGAAAGCCATCCTAACTCTAAGTAATTCCTTTGATAGCTGGTAGCTGTCAGCTAAAAAAGAGTGCACTTTCTTTTTCATACGCTCTCGATTATTGAATCACTCTCATACTCCATATTTTTTCAGATTGGCATAACTTAAGATTAAAAATTTGCAAGTATTTCGAGGATCGTATCCTTAGGCTTGGCAAAATTACCTTTCCAAACGTCGATGACTCTGTGCAAAACGACTTTTGTCAAATCACCATTTCGTTACCACAGAAGCAATAAGTGAAACGCTAAAAGAAGGTGTTCGCCTTACATACGCGAGACTGAGTTGTCTATTTTCTCCCAAAGGAAGCAAAAGTTAGTATGAAACAAGAAGTGTCACATTTTGCCCCTCATCACTCTACCTTTTCATTGAACTCAAGTTCATTATTTCGAACCTGATAATAGACTTTAATTGTGCTTCCGGAAAGTAATGAATTCGAGTAGCCAAGAGAGCATTGAACGGAACTCTAAAGACTTTTACAATAGAAACACCAAGACACTCTCCAGTTATATTAACCGAAAAGTCGTTCGCATTGCTACTGCTAAACAAAATTCATAACGCTGCATAGCAAGAATCTGTAGGATAACAAGAATAGCAAAAATACTGTACTCAACACCAAGAGTATCTGTCTAAACACCGAAACAGGTGAAATTTCCTCCGCTTCAAATCTACTTTCCCACAGGATTCCTGCAGAGCTACTGCGTATAACAACAATATAATAACTTATGCCATTACGTTGTCGAAGGTCACTAATCCTAAAAAATTTCGAACGATAAACTTGGGACGTTCTTGTACATGTCACTTCCTGGGTACGTAAACAAAATCAACATTCCTTGAATAAGTCTGCTAATGAATGACAATATTGTGCGTATTTCAAAAAAGATGTAATCGAATATCTGCCAAGTATGTACTTTAAAATGAACTTTGCCGAGTATTACTCAAGTTGCAAAACTCAATTTTCTTTCCTGCATAAGGTCGGTTTTATTTCATTCTTGCATTCGATGTGTTAAAGACAATAAAACTTCAAGTTGAATTTCTATGGCTGCTCTTTACACCTAGTGATCACTTTTGTTATCAAATGTAGATTCTGATCTGTGTTTATAACATGGCCGTATACTAGTAAAGTCTCCTACGTACACAAAAGCTATCTATGGTCAACAGTTAGGAGCATTTCAGCCTACAATTTGTACCGTTGATGGTTTGAAACCAATTCAAACCTACGATATA
>WIPJ01004726.1:49462-80296 GCA_018155075.1 Cassiopea andromeda | reverse complement strand
TATATATATGTATGTATGTATGTATGTATGTATCTTCTATGTAGTAATACCTGACCCTCCCATGACTTGCGAAAGTTGGGAGCTATGCAGATATTATTTCATTTCGCTTTGCTATTTCGCTATTTATTAATATGTTTTGTTTTATTCAGCAAATCACAACTTAAGTATATTTTCAGGATTCGCGTATTGTTGTGTACTTCTTCTGAGAAAGTGCGGTGCGTTTAATCAAGTTCCGCTGTATTTGAATATCGTGCTTTGGTAACTAGAGAGAGTAAAATCTAACCTCAAATGTCTTTTTGATTCTTGAAACTTTTAACAATAACATTAGTCCGGATTATGGAACTACATTATACGAAGTAAATTTTCCAGGTTTTGTAAAGCATTCACTAGATTCTATTTTGCTACTACCATGCTTACAAATTTCATGTAGCATCCGTATTTCAAGTTATTCTTTGTGCTTGGGAGTACCTTAATAGATGGAGGGCTATGCGGAAGTGCTACTATTTAGGGGTGTTTTTCTTTCTGTAAAGGGCGGAACTATTGGTATCAATCTCTATAATATGTACGGAGTTGTGACTACCATTTGAAGAAACATGCAGCATTTTCGACACTGTTTTGGTAAAGTTGGGCAAAAATTGCTGAGAATAGCTAAGGATATGCAAAATTTGCTTGATTCTGTTGCGTTTTGAAAAGCTTTCTTTGGGACCAGGGGTCTTTGTCTCCCCTCCTCTCTATTATGCAAACAAATTGCATAATTGGGGAAGGGAGGGGAGGTAATGTCTCCTGCTTCCCAGTCTCCACAGGCCTGTAATTCCACCAAAAGAGGTTAATGGACTATATAAAGCTAAGTGAAGAAGAATGCTGTAAATTTAGTAAATATTCTTGAGTCACAAACAGAGCTGAATAAACGGGGGCATTGTATATTGCATCAATCTAAGGAAGGCTGGAAATGTCTTGAAAGCTCAATGAAAGGGGTGTTGAAATAGGTGGGGTGGGTAGAATTTCTTTAGTCATCAATTGAAGGGAGCCTCTATTCAGGATCAAAGAGTACTAGTCTAAAGCAAACAAACTACTTGCTATATTTTTACAGAAAACCACATTTTTGCCTGAGACTCAATTTTCTTAAACTATCCCAGAAATGAGGATATTTCCTTAACTATCACAAGTATAGACTAAACAAAATAGGCTAGCATTAATAATACAACAGGTTCATCCTTGTCTTCATAAAAATCTCGGAAATAGCGAGGCAAAATTGATTTTTGGCACAAAGATAGCAGAGTATTGCTAGAAGCATTTGCGATTTTCTTAAGATATTTTTAGTGTATTGGATTTTGAACTTCATTGTCTTATAAACTCATCTTACAAAAAAGCATGTACTCCATAACTTAACTGATAATTGATTCGACAAAATTAACTTATAACCAGGTAGATCAAGAAGAACATTAAGAAAATGAGAAGACCCATATGTACCCATTCTCCGTGGTTTTCCACACTGTGTAAATTGCAAAGGAAAATTTTTAGTTATATCAAAATCTATTGTGAATTTCAGCTGCTCCAAAAACTACCAAAATATCATGGTGGATCACAAAATCTCCAATTTTTTCCTGTTTAGCCTTTGGGATATTTCATGGAACTTCCATAGGAACTCCCGTATAGACCCATTGACTTAGTGGAATTTTCAGAATGCCCAAGGTTGACAACATAAGAGATAATTGCTATCCACGGAGAAAGTAGTAAATATCTGGTTATCAATTAATTTATTACAGGAGAGTAATAACTATTTAGTTTGCAATCTCTGCTCACAATACATTTTGTTCACTGATAAAAAGTATGTTAATTCTTAAAGGCCCTGCTACACGCTATATATTCAACAATAACATGATCCGATAATGAGACGATATTTCATATTTGAAAGTATTCAGAATAAATTTAAATTAACCAACACGTTTCAATCCATATGATATACAAAAACTGCTTATTATCGGGATATGCTATATACGAATATTTCATTTGTACTAGGGCCTAAAACTAGGGAGTAAACTATGTTTGGTCTTTTTCAGAGTAACTTTGTTACTAATTGAAAATGGCTTATAATTGAAAAGGAATTACCAAAAAGGTTGGTTGCACCGTTTGGAATACTTTCCAGCAAGGGACTACGCCCAAATTGTGGCATTATGCTAGTGGATCAATACGCAATATGTTGAAACAATTAAGAACATAAGCATGTAGACTTAACTATCGTGAAATTGATCGAAATGTATTCAAATGGAAGAAAATGAAAGAGTCATGTAATTACAGCTTGCAACACTTGAAGAGAATTGGCATTGGGTCATGTCATGTCAAAAAATTCTGACTAAGACACCCTTACATATCAGAATTTTTCAAATTTATCCCAGTTGCAAGGATTGTTGAGAGATGACAACCATGAAAATGTGAAGGTCTCCTTAATTATCTTTCTCGCGTTATAGAATATTTAAATTTCACCAAAATCACTACTCCAATCGAAATTCGCCATTTTTGCATAAATATGTCTAACTAAATGCTCTCCTATCTAACAAGCATCCGGCAATTAACGATACTTCCATTACGTCATCGGCCTAGCTCCTTGTACAGCGACACACTATCTCGCACAGTTCCTCCAGCCTCGGCCGATGACTTACAGAATTTCAATGAAACTTCACCTACAGGTATTTTCGTTTAATTTTTCAATTCTTTTACGTACGGCTGTACGAGATTTTAGAGCTGACATTGAGAGTTACTTTTGGACTATAAACGTGCAATAGATAACAAAGTCTCAAACAAATTGTTACCAGCAAAGATTAAAATCTTAAATGCATAATGTCAATGAAACATGCAGATTATAATCACTGAATATAGACCCTTTCTCAAATATTCCACGAAACATCAGATTATAAGGGAAAGAAATGAGAAATTTAATTGGCATCTGCACCATCCACGAAGCAGAGAAAGTCGGAATAAAATTCCTAATAATGAGAAATTATCGGCATCAATCGACTGGTCTCTGAAAATGCCGCATGGAGTATTCATGCAAATGCTGGGCCTGTAGAGTACAGGGCAAAATACCATATTTCATAAAAATATCATAATAATCGTGACCGAGTACCAACATATCCCAAAGCTTGTAGGATGTTGACATTATCATGAAGAAGACTGGGTTAAAGTGAAAAAGTGTAAGCAGACATCATGTAGTCTTGATTTCAATAGATAAAATTGAAACCGTCTTTTGAAAGCTGATGCTTCAATGTCCAAAGCAGTAATATAGCGATAGTCTTGCTATCGTGCTTATACAGAGTTCAATATGTTGCAGCTAAGATGTGCTGGTATCAATCAATAAACAGGTAAATAAACTTGAACACAACTTCATGTCATTATTGTCTTTGCCGAAATTTCTGAAAGAAATTTCATGAGGCAGATAACATGTTCCACGAAGGTCACCTTCATGACAATTCAAACAAATAAATCACTACTAATGAAGTGACGCATGCATCAGAGAGAATAACCAAACGGGAGGCAATGATGCAATTAAACTCAATCATACTCATAAACTTGTCGTAAAACTGATTGACAAGATTTACAGTTGACATCGAACGAGTGTGATAATGATTTTTATAACACTCAGGTGTAACAGTGTGGTATATATAATACTGTACTGTAACTCGTACACATATGGCTCTGAATAAGACATATGTATAAGTGTTATCATTTGCAACACAGTCCTGGTCTAAACATAAAATATGGAACTTTGCACATCATGATAGACTGTAATACGATTACTAGCAGTGAAGCATTAGTATAATTCCGAAGGAATATACCTTCTAATAGTTGCTAAAATTCCTAATTTTGACAGCATCCATGTCTTTTTTATTCAGAATAAAACCCCTACAACGAGTTACATACAATATTACTTACAAGCCAAGCATTACTATACTACAAAGACGATACCCCGAATAGCAACATTTGACTAACTCGGGGGTATTACATAGAAAACATAAAACTAATCTTAAATTAACATACAATTACCAGCTACATCCAGAGCAATAACTAAGGAAAGATACTTGCTTCACAGTGGATGCCGAGCTAGTGAACGCAAAAGGGTAAATGGCAATCACCCTGCTCCCTCATGCAGCCTTTACACCGTCTATCATGCTACGCCGGTACATGATGAAAATGGGAGATCTAGTTGTGGTACTGGACATCAACTGCAGAACGTACGCATGATACACCAAATGGGACGAGCAGGAACTAATGACATTTGTAATGGAAACTGATACTAGCTACGTCAACTAAAGCGATCAGTTTTATGGATAAAATTTATGGTCAGTTGGAGAATACTTTTGTTAATGCTATCCGAGAAGTCTTCATCACCATATAGTACGAGTGTTATTAAAACAATACTTGAGACGTTTTTGATCTGGACAAATGGTTGTAACAACTGCAAAATCTCAGCGAGAAGACCACTTTGTTAAACATAAAATGACGAACAGAGCAGCAAAAAGTGTTCCGTATCCTCAATTGCATCATTAGTTGAACACAATGGGTTCAATGTATCCCTAAAATTGTACTTAAATTTGTGGAAGTTCAATTTTTACTTAGACCGATTCCTAATTGCGAGAGATAGTGAAAGATTGCTTATATGGGTAGGGATTGGCCATCTATCTAGCAAAATAATGTCATTTGCCAAAATTTTAAAGCCATTAATTGAGCTTCAACAAACGCAAGCGGGACTCTAGCTATTTGTGTAGCAAAATTAGTAGCTTAAAATTATTAAGGCAAGTAATTTCTTCTCTCATTTTTGAATATTCCATATTAGAAGTATCACCAGAAAAGGAGTGCATAGAGGCTGTGTCAGTTTACAATGTACTTGCGATACCTTGAGTTCTTATGAGTACAGTCATTGCTGGCCTGCAAATTAAGAGGAGCCGTAGGTTGAATCATTCTATAGATAGTGCAAAAAGTGATACGTAGTAAGTTTTAATGTATTGCATACACAACGAACTTAATCTGTTGTCTGCGGATAATCTAGTGATATTGCTGGTATATGAACAAAGCAATTCTTTGAGTATTAATAAGAACACTAAACTACATTCGTTGTTAAAAACAATATTGTTAAATGTGTTGAATAACAAGGCTTGACAACTTTATTAACTAGTCTAGTGAACCACAATAGAAAGCTTTCATGGATTTTGCAGTGCAAATTACAAATGTTAACCTATTATGGAAAGCTGTTTGGCAAGGCAACAATTAATTTCGTAGACAATCAGAATTTTTTATTCTCTGTATGAGATATGTCTAGTAAGTAAGGAAGAAAATTCCTTCGACACGTTACTGCACAGCTTAAGATAATTACCGTTTACACATACATTGGGTATGTTTTCAAAGGTTAAAGCAATTTATGCCTACATCTGCATCTATACTGAAAGGGATCCAATAGGGCGTATATTCAAATGTGAGTAAAAGATATAATTTCAATAATAATAATTGAATGCACACCAGAAATAAACTTAATGCTGTTCATAAGAAAGCACGTCTTTTGGGGGGGGGGGAGATGACAAACCACACCGTTTTATAAGAGCACCTGTAATTTTATGTCTGTTCTTCAAGTAAGGTACTAGCAAGAAATTCAAAAAAAGGCTGAAGAAAGAATTGTCAAGAAGAAGCATGCTACAAATATAAATTCTATCAGCTTATGCAATATGCTGTTCAAAATTTCTTCAGCTATAACTTTTTCAAAGAATAGGGCAATTGATATGATCTAAAAAAATTCTTTCAACTCTATTTTTTTAGCATGGAATGAAGTGCTCGTGAATAAATAGGATTCCGGTTGACTAGTACCTTTTTATTTCCATCAACCCATTCCTGGTAGAAATTTCGAACGGAATGACTTGAAAACATTTGGTTGCACTATTTCCACTCTCAGGGTTATGTAAAGCCTCCTATTATAACGTGAATTACCAGGTTGCAGTACGCAGAGAATGGCAGTGTATCATTCAAGGGAATTTGATATACCACTAAGAGCAGATTTGCGTTGCCGGTATCCTTCACATTGGCCGAAAGTAGTTAGCTTCATTCATGCACGAGCCCAAAAATCACATAGCAGACTAGGTAGCGTGATTTAGAGTATGTCTATAGATCGGGGCACCGTGCATCCTTGGAACCATAGTATTACCTTTATAACAATACAAGCAAGAATGTTGATGATATTTTTTAACATGTAATAGAGCATTCCTTTATAGTTGTGTAAATAAATTGGTCTTCAATACACACATATGCACCAAAGGCAGCGACACTATATCTTGCAATTTATAGACAATGTAACAGCCAGGAAATCATTAATTATCTGAGCGATAATTAGGTACAAAAATGTTATAGTAAGAACCTTTCTTTGTACTGGCTCCACTGGCAAATTCGAGCTGTTCTGACTCCATTTGATGATAAGTCTATGCACATCGTTTATAATTAAGGAGCTTCTATGAAAGAAACTGATTGGCAAATATTACATCAGTTTCAATAACATGGACTTATAATAGTCATTCTCACCAAAGGAGACTCAAACATCATCAACTGAAAAGTCGAGTCTTGTAGAATGTCCGGCTATAAAGGGGCTGGCGAGTGAGTATCAAACAAGCAGCATTAACAGTTGGCTGCAGAGGCTGAAGAATGTTCGTAATTTATCCTTCAGCAATGTCTGCTTACAAGGTATTTGGCATATGTCATTCAAATTATGTAATAATTAATGGCTTCTGCTATGAAAAAGACAGAATTTAACTGTCACGGGAATCAGAAGGGGATGCTAATACCATTGAACTATTTTAAAATTGACCAGACTTCACTTTCTTTATTTCTACTTTCACCGCTATGTCAAGCAAATACTAACAACACATCAGACATCAATTGATTCTATGTAATTTTAAAAGAAATTCGAAAAATGTGAGCGTACTCCCCTGAAGGAAAGTATGAAGGGGTGAAACAAACAACATTTTCGTGTAGCGTGGGGCCTAAAGAGTTGAGTTTGCCTTCATACCATTGCAAAATTGTCGCGACTTTCTGTAGAAGTAAATTAGATACATGTTGGACAGAATTATTAAAAGATACAGTACTTATCTGAATTGCAAGAAGGACCAACTTGAGCGACCATTCTGATCCACAATGAACGCAAATAATGCACCAAACGAAGAACGCGCTGCAAATTTGACTGGTTAGCATAAGCACCAACACACAACTAGTTCACATACACCGCGACACTATCTCGTACAGCTCCGCAGGGACCTAGGTCGCTGACGTAGTAGAAATATCGTTAATTTTTAGATGCTTGCCAGATGGAAGAGCATTTAGTTACTCACATGTATGCAAAATGGCGAATTTCGACTGGAGTGATGATTTTGGTGAAAATTAAATATTCTATAAAGCAAGAAAGATAATTAAGGAGACCTTCACATTTTCATGGTTGTCATATCTCAACAATCCTTGCAACTGGGATAAATTTGAAAAATTCTGATATGTAAGGGTGTCATAGTCTGGATGTTTTGACATGAAATGACCCAATGCCAATTCTCTTCAAGTGTTGCAAGCTGTAATTACATGACTCTTTCATTTTCTTCCATTTGAATACACTTGGGTCAATTTTACGTTGTTTAAGTCTACATGTTTATGCTCTTAAGTGTTTCAACATATTGTGTATTGATCCAAATAACAAAATGCTACCTTTCGGGCGTAGTGCCTTGCTCGAACGTATTCCGAATGTTGCAGCCCAACTTTTGGTAATTCCTTTTCAATTATAAGCCATTTTCAATTAGTAACAAAGTTACTCTGAAAAAAGACCAAAAATAATTTTCCCCTCCTTTTAGTCTCTATTACAATGAAATATTCGTATATACCATGACCCGATAATGAGCAGTTTTTGTATATGAATGGATTGAAACGTGTTGCTTGATTTAAATTTATTCTGTATACTTTCAAATATGCAATATCGTCTCATTATCGGATCATATTGTTGTTGAATATCTAGCGTGTAACGGTATGTGTTTCAGGGGTGGCTAAATTGCCCTGGAGGAGCCACGTGACAGAAAATTGAGAGCTCATTTATTCTCAATGGATAATGCGTTTACAGCAAGCCCGTAGCCAGGCCTGTGTTTCAGGGGTGGCAAAATCGTCCTCGACCAATCACATAGTACAAAATCTGAGAGCTTTCTTCATAGCTACTTTATGCTACTACGATCAATTGGATAATGCTTATACAGGAAAAGATTTAACATTCTAGTATGTCACAAAGACCAAGGTTGAGCAGAACCAAAATTTCAGGAGGTTTTTCCGTATCTAAAAATATAAAGCAACAATAAAAAGTGCAAAAAAGATTCTCAGGGGTGGAAAAAAAATGGCACCCTGTTTCTGAGGGGTGGCATTTGCCACCCCCATGCCACCCCATGGCTACGTGCAGGATAAGACTGACCTCTCTAGTCTGTAACAAAGACTAAGGTTAAGCCAAACCATAGTTAATGAAAGGAGGTCTAGTTTGGAAACAGAGGTAAATTGCGCAATATGTTATTGTTCTCCAAATTTTTTATCGCATGACCAAACAACATCCAAGGTGAAGCCCTGAAACGATGGGGGAAGTCAGTTTTAGTATAGTAAGAGATGCTTTGGGTTCTCAATTTCTCGGAGAAGCCGAAGTTTTTTACTATATTTGTGAACTTGATGCTATATTTGAAAAAACAGGAAGATTTTGATGCCACTGAAGATGAGGTAGTGTAAATGTTGTTGACCCCTTATACAACGTTTCTCTCTCGTAACTTTAGCCCTATTCTGAATCTTGTGTTCAAATACGTTAAAATTTTAAAATCCAGTTGGTTGAAAGCGATATGAAGGAAGACAAATGTTGGTCTTGCAGTAGAACATCCAGAACGCTTTAGAAGGATGATTTTTAGACCATCAAATTCCTGCTCGACAGAGCTCCTCTACGCCGTAGTACTTTCTTCTCTTGTGCTGGAAACAGAGAAAAATTATATGCACTCTAACGTGCCAAATAAGCGTTGGGTGCTCAATGTTTGGAGAAGGCGACGTTTTTACTTGATTTGTGCACTTGATGCTATGATTGAAAAACAGGAAGATTTTGATGCCACAGAAGACCAGGTAGTGTAAATGGTTTTGACTCCTTATACAACGTTTCTCTCTGTAAATTTAGGCCTATTCTTGCCAGAGTTTTTAATCTTGCCAGGGGCTGATCAAGACCGCCTTGCAAGCCTTACGTACGGCAGTCAAAATTGTGTCTATTACTGTTTGCAATTTTCCCGCGATATTTGCCTACCTATTGTCTGCTATTGTGTTTATCTGCTTCTTATCGGCATGAAGAAGACGATGGTCTCGCAAAACAAAGGGGATAATTGTGTACGGTCAAAATCTATTGCGGCTAAAAAGTTTTTTATTGTGGAAGTGTCATGTATTACTTACAATGGTAAAGGCCTGTCTCCATTAAAGCGAATCTCAGCGATTGATTTGTGCGATCGTCAGAGAAATTAGGAGACAACATGTCCATTTGTTCGCCTGATCGCCAGCGAACCATCTATGGATGATGTTTCTCGAGGAGAACTTTTGGCGGCATTTTCGCTTTTAAAACACAAAAAGCATGTCTGATGAGCACCGCTTTGCATTTCTTCTTGTCTTACGACAAAGAGAAATACTAATGGCGAAGAAAAAGCGTCAAGGAAAGCATCAAGCTTCGATACTTCCGAATGTCGCCAGTGATATTTGAAGAGCTCCTGAGTCTTGTTGACTCTTCTTTATTGAAGAATTGCAGATACAGGGAGCCAATTTCTCCAAACAAACGACTGTCCGTTACTCTGTGCCATCTAGCAACTGGTGACTTACATGCAAAAATTGCTATGAGTTATCGTATGAATCTTACAACTGTTGGACGTATCAGTATGGAAACGTGTCAAATAATTTGGGTAGACCTTTTAAACAATGGCTTCCTCAAGGTTCCTAGCACCCAAAAAGAGTGGAAAGAAGTCGCACAATGGTTTGAATTAAAATGGAATTTTCCAACTGTGTCGGTGCAAACGATGGTTGATATGTTGTGATGCAAGCCTAGCACATGCTGGCTCAACATTTTTCAATTAAAAAGGTACCCATAGTATTGTTTTGATTGCTGCTGTCAACAGTGACTGCGAAATCATAATGGTAGATATAGGTGAAGCAGGGAGACAGAGCGATGGCGGGATTCTTGGAAATGGTCATATAGGATATGCTATGAATAATGTCTTCCAATATCTGCCTGCACCAAGGCAAATATCCCCTAGTTCTGATATGCATTTCCAGCATGTATTCACAGAGGATGAGGCTTCCCTTTGAGAATATATCTCATTAAAAACCCTATTCCAGATCATGTAGTGGTATTAAAGAGCGTGTTGCTAATTATCGAATTGGCAGAGCCAGAAGGGTTGCTGAGAATACATTTGGGATAGCTTCCTCACCATTTCGAATGTTTCGAAAATTAATTATAGCTAAAACAGAGTTCGTGATGGAGATAGCCAAAGACCTTGTAATGCTTCATAATCTTCTCATGCATGACAGAACTGAAAGCCGATGCAAATACTTTCCATCGGGCTATCCTGATGAAGAGGCATTAGATGGTGTCAGTGATAACGTAACAAATAAATAATTTTCTGGGTTGTAATTTGCTCTCTCTATTGTATGTCTTATTTTTTTCTCCATGTAAGTTTCTCCCTTTAGCTAATTCAAGCCAGGAGGCTAGTCTTGAAAGGGGGAGCTATGTTACACAATAGGTTTACTGTTCCACCTCTATGAGGTAGTTTTTATTGTTATCCATCCAGTCATTATTTGTGAGTAATCTGCTTCCAAGCCATTAGCCATTAGTTGCCATCTTATGTTGTAATCGCCCTTACGTAATAACCCTTTCTTTTTGCTTTGTCATGTGTCTGCCATAAAGTCTCAACGTTGTATCGTGTAGTTCAGTCATCAGAAGAAGTCGCAAAAAGAAGTTAATAGTGGAAACCATGAATTGTAGTCGTGCTTCTTTC
This sequence comes from Cassiopea andromeda, assembly GCA_018155075.1. Lineage (NCBI taxonomy): Eukaryota > Metazoa > Cnidaria > Scyphozoa > Rhizostomeae > Cassiopeidae > Cassiopea > Cassiopea andromeda. The sequence goes on along the minus strand of WIPJ01004726.1, from coordinate 69,242 downwards.
GCAAGTTGCCTTGATTGAAGTTTAAGTTGTCGTGATCTAGAGTTAAAGTTTATATTCTTTTCGTTAAAGTTGCCGTTATTTCAGTATGAACTCATAAAATGAGACATTATAGCTTAAGTCAGTAGTTGAAGAAGTTGCGTGAAATTATTCTTATTAATCAGTATTATTCCTATTTGGTTACTGCAAGATTCTACAAATATAACAATTATAAAACAATGGAAAGAACAGAAACAGGTTATCATAAAGCATAGAGCTAAAGAATGTACAGAAGCACTATACTTGGCCTTGTATAGTGGGTGTGAATAGTACTAACAAAGAAATGGAATGAAATTAGGGGTTCATAACAAGCTCAAGTTCCTTAAAATTAATAAACGAGGGGTACTGTTAAGGTCTGGGGTTGGGAAAAAATCGAAAATTCAACAGGCAGGGGGGGACGCTTATTTGGCACGTTAGAGTACATATAATGTTTCTCTGTTTCCAGCACAAGAGAAGAAAGTACTACGGCGTAGAGGAGCTCTGTCGAGCAGGAATTTGATGGCCTAAGAATCATCCTTCTAAAGCGTTCTGGATGTTCTACTGCAAGACCAACATTTATCTTCCTTCATATCGCTTTCAACCAACTGGAGTTAAAACTTTAACGTATTTATACACAAGATTCAAAAGAGGCCTATAGTTACGAGAGAGAAACGTTGTATAAGGGGTCAGCAACATTTACACTACCTCATCTTCAGTGGCATCAAAATCTTCCTGTTTTTTCAAATATAGCATCAAGTTCACAAATATAGTAAAAAACTTCGGCTTCTCCGATAAATTGAGAACCCAAAGCATCTCTTACTATGCTAAAACTGGCTTCCCCATCGTTTCAGGGCTTCACCTTAAATATTCTTTGGTCATTTGACAGAAATCTCTCTTTTCAACATAGAACAAAAACCCTATCGTTTATCACCTTCACTTCCAAACCAGTCTTCCTTGTATTAACTATGGCAAAACCAAAACTTCAGGAGATCTCTCCTTAGCTACAAGAATAAAGCAACAATCAAAAATTGCAAAAAATTCCCAGGGGGTAGCAAAATGCTGGCATCGCTTTGCTCAAGGGTGGCATTTGCTACCATATGCTACCTCATGGCTATATGACTAGGTAACATGGAATGCAACATTGCCTCTTTAAGAAAACATATGATGTCGAGGAAATCCCTAGAAAAGTGGAATACAGTACTTCTTCCATTATGAGCCACCTTTGTTTATACACCGTCCATGATTTTAAGCCGCATTGAATGCCGCTAAGCAAAAATAAAGCAGTCCTTGATTATATGCAGCACCCACAAAACTTTTATCTGAATGCAGAGGTACCTATTCTGAATAGAAACGGAGATAGAGATCATATTGTAAAGTGCGTCAACTATTACAAACACAAACAAAGCTTTCCAAATAGAAATTGTAACTTGCGGCTTATAATCAAAGAAATACGGTATGGTATTCCAAATATCAGCTAAAATTCTTAGGTTTTCTGTTGTAATTTAAAATACCTGTAAGCAGTCCTTACAGATGCTGTAAAAAGATCAAATTTTTTTCTAATAAGAAATTCAGATGTGTCTTAAAAGCAAACGCCTCTAAGTTAGGGTCTTAAGGTAGATTTACACTCTTTTCTTGCAACCCAGTTGCCGCGAACTATATATGGCAGGCGTTTTTAAATCATGATCACCAGCATCGTACCCGCAGAAGAACAATAGAAACGAGTATTATATTCCGAAGACATGTGTCAAAGAAGTCAACAGAAGACAGTTTGACATTATTGCAAAGGAAATCCCTGTACATTTAGGTAGGACACAAAAAGACAGGATTATAGAAAACAACAGTATAACAAGAATGTCTGGAAAATTTGTGTAAAATAATAAGCATTCATCTATACAAAGTGATAAATTTCTTCTTGAAGGTAAATGTAAGCAGATGTTCCGTGATATGCCTAACATGCTTATCGGATACCTTTTTTAGCGATATCGTTTGTCTCAGGATTGCGAATGCTTTCTTAACCAAGGATTGCGACTATATCTTCCACCTTCAGTAATATCAAAACAATTAAACAAAATTTCGAAGCGTAAACGCTATTGAAGTTACCATATGACTCGAAGCTGTGCTGTTTCCCTTAAAACGGAACACGCTGTGTGCGTAAACAAGAGACATACATTTTTGCTACATTGTGTCGCACCGCATCATGCAGCGCCCCAGGATTCCGCAACATATGTGAATCTACCTTTAGCAAAGGCCATTAATCAGTTTTTGCAAAAAGGAGTGTAATGCTTCTAGCTGTTGTAACTTATTCAAGAATGGGGGTCTTGGGGGCATTGCTCATTGGAAAATTTTGGATGCAGTGCTTCTTACTTTAGCTTAAGATGTATCTCTTAATATCATTTTGCCATTATTGATAAGGACCTTCAAAACTTCTTGTATTTATTTTACTAAGGAGGTATCCTTCAATTTGGCTTCGAATTCATCCCTATATTTCAAAATTACTACTTACCATGATGATTTGAACTACGGTTGATTTTGTAAAAGTGATTTCTTCAATTCTAATTTGAAGCTTTTGATAAAAAAGGATAATTTTCCAAAAGTAAAAGGTCATATAAGTTGGGGCAATGTCGAGAAGTAGCGGTAATTTACTTCTGAGTTTCTATGCTAAGAAAGGCTTTGGATTGAAATTTTTTGAATATATCAACATTTTACAAGCGCTACGAGCAACTCCAAACCTGTTTGACATATTTTACTTAAGAAAAAGATTTCGCATTTTCTAAACATATATTTTTTTAGTGATCCTTCAGATGAGCAATGCTGAAAGGCAATCATCCTTAAGTATGTAGAAATGAAATGAAAATGAAACTGAAATGAAAATGACATAAAAGTGTAGGTGGAGTGCTATTCTTATAGAAGAAAATGTATAAACTTCTTGCTGTAAATATGAATTGCTTCTGAATGAAGTTTATATTGTAATTATCGCGATTTAAGTTTAGAGCCGAAGCGGGACCGACCTTTTCAGTAGTTAACAGTGCTTGAGGTCGAGTGCTGAAAGTAGTAGGGGGGGAGGGAGGGTGACAATAACACAATCACCTAGTTTGCGCACCTACTTTTACTCTAGCATGATCAAAACAAACTTTTTGCATTATTGATAGTGAACAAGCCTGAAGATTGTCAGTCATTGCTAACTGCTGGAATCACTAAAAGTGGCGAATACACGATATGGATCAATGGTATTACACCTACTGTTGTCTATTGTGACATGGTGAGTGAAGGAGGAGGGTGGACAGTTTTTCAAAGGAGAATGGATGGAAGTGTAAATTTTTACAAAACGTGGAATGAATACAAAAGAGGCTTCGGAAACACAAGTGGCGAATTCTGGCTTGGTCTAGATGCTATTCATGAGTTGACAAAGAACGGTGACATCAGCCTTAGGGTGGATATGACAACAGCAACTGGTTCAAAATATTATGCAAGGTACCAAACGTTTAATATTGGTTCTGAAAGCATCAATTACAAACTTTATGTCTCTGGACACTCTGGGACAGCTGGAAACTATTTAAACTATCATAATGGAAGGCCTTTCAGTACCAAAGACAAAGATAATGACGCATGGTCTGGGCATTGTGCAGTTGAGTGGAAAGGAGCATGGTGGTATGGTGCATGCAAGAATTCAGAGTTGAATTCATTGTACAAAAAGATACAGTCTGCTCCATACATATATTGGCATGGGATCCCAGTGATCACATTTACAGAAATGAAAATAAGAGGTAAAGTAAAGAAATTTTGTTATTCATTTAATTCGTAATATCTAAATGCAACCCAGCAAAGCTTACCTACTTACAAAAAAGCATTGCCACCTTCACTCTACACTGTTTGGAATAAAATCTGTTTATAAGAAACCTAGTACTAGACACACTAAAATTTAAGAAACTTTTATAAAGTACTTCCTTGATTATCCGGCAGCATGTGCACAAAACTTTCTCAAAAGAGCTCGAATAATCAAGAAGGCCGGTTAAGCAAAATTGCGATTTGAATATCGTTGCACATGGAAAAAAGCAAAGATAATTAGGAAGTATTCTTTTCATGCTCAAAAAATTTCGTATCAAGGTGCTATGACAAAACTTGAGCTCATTTTATCAACCAGGATGTACATAACAGAATATCTTGTCTCATATTTATATGCAAATTAGACTATCGAGCTTCAAGGGCCGTTTCTCGTGTACAAACCGTACCCGAATTCACAATTTCCTTTCACTGTATTAGGGTGGGGTGGTAAACAGGTGATTTTTGAGAGGTTCTTAGAATCAACTCAGAACCAGTACCATGCTGCTCCATGTAAAATTCTATTCCAATAAGGTATAACATATGGGTATACCTGACAATGTTGACCCTCCCAAGCTCAAATGAAAAACATTGCAAATTTATAGCCAATTTACATTGCACAAGCAAACCCAGGTTCACCCATGATTAAGTCTAACCTGGATTCCAATAGTCTTTTTCGGTGAGCCGCTTCAAAGCTATTCAATAAAATACAAGCTTAAACTTTTCACTGACAAGAGGTTAAGGGACTATATAGCTAATCAAAGAAGGAGCAAGAAAATATGCTTTGTTTTGGATGTATGCTAATGTAATGCGGTCATGCTACACGTTTCATTTTTCAAGAAACCACTTTTCTACCTGAGCCTCAATTCTCTCAAACTATCACAAAAATGAGGATAATTTGTTACCTGACTAAAATGAGTTAGCATTACCGACTATCAGAAACTTGATCTCTGCTATTACAAAAAGACTACAAAGAATAAGACAATGTCAATTATTGACATATAAAAGGACAGAATGTTGAATCTAAAGCATTGCAGTTTTTGAGCCTTGTTTTCTATTAAACTTGTCCGATAGAAGAGTGTATTAATTAATCTGGTAAGCAATTCATAATGCACCATTTTGACATAAGGCTGGATTTTGAAAGAAAATGCTGATTCATTCAATAAAATCAACTTGTGAGGAGAAAGGTGTAGAGGAAATATAAAAGAAAATGAGAAATGATAGCTTATATTTACTCTCCATGTTTTCTATTATATTGTAAATTGCAAAGGATATTTTATTGTAAGTAGCAATGTCATTTGTGAAATAAAATTGTTTCATGAACCAACAAGTTGCTATATTTTTTCTATGGACTCCAGTTGAGAACCAATGTGTTAGATTGAAAACTATACCGGTATTCAAATGATTGATAATTGAAATTTGTGTCCTAATAAACCGCTTCAGTAGTTAAGCAATCCTGGCATACAGGTCAATAGTAGGCTAAAAGATCTACCTTTAGAACCCACACCTTAATTATTAAGCACGAATAAACTTGAATTGCCTGAACAAGCTTGGTTGAGATATTCAATACAAGCTCACCATTTTATGGTGTTTATTTGTGAACGAGCAGAGAATCTGTTAACATTGCTGTTACTGTGAAATGTTCCTCCAAAGGTCCAAAGAATTTGATCCCTTTTGCAAAGTTCCCCCAGTATTTCAAATATTTTTAAATAGTAGCTTTAGTTGCAAATGGCAGAAGTTTGTAAAATAAGTTACTAGACTGCTGGAATTTTGTTCTGAAACTTTCGTATGAGTACAGGTTCCTTTTTATATAAGAAAAATAGCTTTTGAAGTTTTTCAAGACAATTTGAGATTACAGATGGACACTGAGCAAATGGGCTTGACAAAATTGATGGACTATAAGTTTGTCCAAGAATTAAACAAGCATGTCAGGATAGGAGTTGAAATCAGAAATTCAGGGGAACAGCCTAGAACATGACCCCCACTATTTAAATGTTTCCTTCAGCCCTGGTACCCGTTACATTCATACATAGATATAGCAGTAAATTTATATCTCTAGTGCCCTATAAAAGCAATATTTATTCACATATACGTGAAGAAACAGATCTATATAGTTACTCTGTTCTTCCTGAAATTTAAGCAATATTAAAGTATTTTAGTCACGCGCAATGGAAGTGACCACACCCATTTACATTGTAATGAGCTACAGTTAAATTTTTATTTAGATCTATCCCTAGGGTTCATGATTCTATAAAAGAAAGAAGGAGCTGTAGAATCGTGTAGCCTCTCGTAGCTTTGCAAGCATGCCCTCGCAATCACTTTTCCCAATTCTTGCATCAGCATTAAGTAGGTGTAACTTCCACTAACTTACTAAGGTTGAGTAATTCTATGAACTCTGAGCAAATGGCTGCACCCAAAATGGAAGCCATAATTTATGTCATAAAGTATGCAGCTATTGGAGGTAACAACCTGGCTTTGCAATATCAACTCTTTGCATATTGAGAGTTAAGGAAGTCTCATATATCCAAAGCAATTTAAACTCGCCAAATAACTGATCGTAGCGGAAATGACTAAGTTATAGACACAAATTAAGGGTTCTTTTTGTCAGAGAATTTTCATACGGGATCTACCGTCTAACATACCATGTGCTCAATCTAATACAAGAACTGGGTATATGTACGGCATGATGTTTGATTTCATTGAGCATATGAAAACTTTTGGGTTTATCCTAATCAAATGGCTTGACTGACTTTGCTAGGTAGCATAACTATACCACAGTTTCAAATCAAGAATCATGCCAATTGCAAAATATAATCCTTATTTTTCAATCTAAAAATACACCAATTTCTTGTACCTTGTGCAACTGCCTTAGGAATTAATCTGCTTGACCTCTTTAGTTCAACATTTAGCTTAGTGTCCCGCCAGCATCCTGGCACGGTCGAGCGTTTTGCAATTAATTTGGGTACATGAAAGGATCGACGCGTGACATAGGTCTCAGGTTTTTCTCTGAATATAGCGACATTCAACAATTAGCTATATGCTCTATTGCCAAAGGACACACTATAAATTACTGACTAAATATCGTAGGAAAAAAGAATTGCGAAACATTAGCGCTGGAAGGACACAGGATAAACAAAGAATACACCACCTGGCTCGATGGGTTAACACCGATACCTCTCTATTGCGACATGACCACAGAAAATGGAGGATGGACTGTGATACAACGAAGAGTTGATCAAACACTCAATTTTGATAAGACATGGAAGGTGTATAAGACACTCTTTGGTAACAGAACTGGAAGTTTCTGGGAAGGTCTAAATATGATTCGTATACTCACACAAAATGGCGCTGTACTCAGAATTGAATTGAAAGATTTGAATGGGAAAAGGTGGTATGCAAAGTACAGAAGATTTAAAGTTGGTGCTGCAGATGATAACTACAGACTAGAAGTATCAGGATACACAGGAAATGCAGGTGACTCAATGACATATCACAATGGCATGCCATTTAGCACAAAGGATGCAGACCATGATACCTGGCCTTATAACTGTGCAGTAGAATACAACGGTGGTTGGTGGTATAAAAATTGCATGGAAGCATCGTTAAATGCAAAATTTAAAGCAGGTGTAGTAGGACACATTGGGGATGCATCGTGGCTTAAGAATCTAGGATACGGAAATCTGTCATTTACTGAAATGAAAGTTAGAAGTAAGAAATGTTTCTTGTTTATGTGCTGTAGATAAATCAACTACTTTGCTAATAATAGACTACAAGTCAATAGATCATTAGAGCATACATATCACGATGTGATCTGGTTAGCAGAAACTCTCGAATAATAAATGATAATTTATCTATGTAGAAAATGGCAAATACAAAAAGCTGGCGTACATCACAAAGGTTATTGCCATCTAAGGCAAGTTACTTCCTCTGTTAAGGCACTTCATGTCCTTTCAAAACCTGATTTTTCTACCTACTGTAGCTCATTAATTAACTTCCATTTAAAACTTTTTGCAGTACTGTAGCTTTCTCTCATGTATTATACTGACATATAGTTTAGTTATTCAGAATTATTGTCGAAACACTGCCATATATAACTGACTTTTGTTTCATTACTTTAGACAACTATACACTAAACAGAATCCCAACAGTTACTTCCCCACCTACCTCCAAGTATTCTACATCAAATCATGTGACACAAACCATTCAGTCAGTTGTGCCACACACAACAGCAAAAACAAATCCTGGCCTCTCAGATATGTGCAAAAACTACAGAATTTTGTCAGATGATTCAAGGTTTCATGCATTCAACAATACAGGCAAGGCAAGCTGTGATAACAACTTGAGTGGTTGGTACAGATTCATGTACAATGCTGGAAATGAAATGCTTGATTCTTGTCCAGCATCACAACATGTTTCTGCATTCCAATGTGGGGGTAATTGGCAAGGCTGGCTGCATGGTACTCGTCCAGAGGAAACTCAATTGGAAGTCAACAGAACTGTTTGTTTCTCGACAAACAACAGCTGCAATTGTGACTTTAAAAAGACCATAAAAGTGATAAATTGTGGGGGATATTATCTGTATCTCTTAAATGGAGTGCCTACCTGTAATCAAAGATATTGTGGTGCAAAAGGTATGCTCTTACTAGATATACTATTCTTCTTTGCAGGCTAATGGGTATTTTTCTCACAGCTTCTTGTAATTTCTTATTGGTTAGAATAGCCAGATAAAATAATTAGGTTAATATTTGTATTGAAAATCATGCTGTCGTAAATTGTATTATGTATGGTGCAAAGCCAATTGATTCCCAACTAAATCAAAGTAACACTCGAAAATTCATAAGGACTTCACTAAAGTTTCTATTGAATGAACGTCTATCGTTCTAAAGTTTCATGTGCGGTTCATCCTGTAGTGCATAAATATGAGTGCAATCTATTTGAATTTAGAGCGAATATTAACTTTGCAGACAAAAGAGCGTTTGTTTCATGTACTGAAAACTACATCCATGTTGAACTGAACAAAAAATACTTCAATGCATCAAAATATGCAAGTATAACACTGCGTAATGAAAGTTGCAAAGCAGTTGTTTCCAACAACAGAATCACATTGGGTAGTACTCCTCTTGGATGTGGAACAACGATGATCAATACAGGAGATGAAATTATTTATAAGAACCAGGTCATACTCAAGGCAAAAGTTTCAGAAAGTGAAATGATATCACGTGATCGTGACCAGAAAATTACAATCCGATGTGCTTATAACGCACGTGGCGACGTTGGAGGGTTGATTTATCCAATCAGGATGAGAGAAGAAATAATAGGTAAAAACAAAGCATTTATGTTTTGTTTTGTGATATATCGTGTCAATATTCTTGCTAAATTATTTTCTGTATTGCTTAATATCGAACAAACTCTAACAAGATTTCATAAACTTGAACAATCACAATTAACAATGAACAAGGCTATCAAGTATAAATTATTTCAGCTGCTACGTACATCCAAATACTACCTCAAAGAGTTTGCTAAGATCACAGTTCTATAGAATTTTGCTTTGTAAATTATTTGGTAGAAATTTTTATATTCAATTTCGGTGAAAAGTTAACCTTTTTCGTGCTATATGCTATATGATCATCGGTGATCGGACCCAGTAATGTATATATCTTGTCGTGTGAAGCCTGGTTACCATATAACCAGTAGAAAACTTACGACTGCCTGCGGACGATTGCCAGTATCTCAAACCTTTATGTCGATATGCAAGTTGTTGCATTACTAGAAGTGAGGGAGATTTTGCACCTGTAAACAGTGATGTGCTAAGACACCTTCTGTTGGAGGAGGCATTTTGACCAATTGACAAACTATTTTTACTAAAAAATAACAACTGGTCACAGAAAATACTGTAGTCAACTCTCTTGCAGCATGGCTGACTTTTGAACAACTTTCTTGCGAATTTGAAAATATAAAAATTTGAAAAATATTTGAAAACGCCCCCATCTGCACATTCATGTGCTCAGTTCTTGTATCTATCGTTGTTGGATCAGCATTGCGTTAAATCAGGAAAAGTTTTCAACATACTATTCTTCATGAAATTCTTAGCAGTTTCCTTGTAGTTTGGAGAGCTTTATAAGTGCTAGGGCGTCAAGTGCTAGATTTCTTATAGAAAATATCAATGAAATCCAATGAGATAGGAATATAAAAGCATTAGAGTGCGTACTCCTATTGTATGACTAGTACGAGGTTGATGCACCCCCAGCGCCATATTGTTGAATGAAAGTGTCTACTGTTTTGTTTTTGGTAAGTAATGTCGGGGAAAGGCCGTAGGGCCTATAACAATGCCCCGAATAGGAAAAACTGAGAGAATGGGGAAGTTTAAGTAGAGAGAGAGATAAGATCAAGTTTGTTGATGTTAGATTTAAAAGATGACAAATTGCAGGATTCAGCGAAATCAGTGGGTGGCAATGAGTTCTACAGTTAAGAAGTTCTAGTATTGAAAGATGATTTGTGAGATAGAGTTCGTGGATTAGGTAGTGTAACTTGGAAAAGGTGTGAATAGGAGGAGCGTTTGGTGATTCGAAAACGCCTCACTGGATCAGGAATAATATTCTTGATTTCCTGAGAGCAATGTCCGTGAAAGTAGCGGTAGAAAATGGAAAGATCTGCTACAAGACGACGATTGGAGAGAGACTGTAGAAAATTAGTGAGGTTTGGATTGTTAATGAGACGGATAGCTTTAAACTGGACTCTGTCAAGAAGATGGAGAGAAGATTTAGGAGCACCACCCCAGACATGAGAGCAGTACTCCAGAGAAGGACGAATCTGGGATTTCTATATAGTTAGTAGTTTAGAAGGTGAGAAATAGCAACGGGCTCTAGAGAGAAAGCCAATTTTCTGAGATGCATGCCTTGCAATGGAATTGATATGGGGTTTTTCAGTGAGATTAGATGAAATGGAAAGACCAAGTTGAGTGAAAGAAGATGAAATGTCCAGTTTATGGCCGTTTATGAAAATAGGGGGGAAATCTTGGTGATCTTTACGTGATATGACAACATGTTTTGTCTTTTCCTCATTGAACTTAACAAGGTTGTCACTACCCCACTTCTCTACATTTCACAAGTCATTTGTGAGAAGTGAGGCTGAAGTGTTACGACATGGTGAAATATTAGAATAGGCACGGTGTTGAGGATTGGATGAAAAAGATGAACTTAAAGAAGTGTCATCGGCAGAGGAGAAAATACTGGAAGATGTAGAACAGGAGAGATAACAGAGCCCTGAGGTACACCTGAGTTGAGAGAATGGGGATTGGGTAGGTAGCCATCGACCCTAATTGCAATTGACCTATCTGTTAGAAAGCTATAAATCCATTTAATGAGGGTGTGGTGAAGACCAAACATTGGCAGTTTAGCAAGAAGACCTTTGTGCCAGACGCGATCAAAAGCCTTGGATATATAAAGAGATATCACTCTACTCTCACAGTAGGAGTCTAGAGCAGAGGACCAAGCATAAACAACATAGGCTAGAAGGTCAACGGTAGATCTGGCTTGTCGAAACCCATATTGGTGATCAGAAAGAAGGCTGTTTGTTTCAAGGAAGGCAAGCAGTTGTTTGATGATAATGGTCTCCACAGTCTTAGAGAGGAGAGAAGTGATTGCAATAGGGTGATAGTTTGAAGGGTCAGATTTGTCACCTGTTTGGATATAGGGAAAACTTAGGCAAGTTTCCATGAGGAAGGAAAAATGCCAAGATTGTAGGAAAGTTGGAAAAGCTTGTTGAGAACAGGGGCGAGTTCAGGGGCACATAACTTTAGAACTATAGCAGGTATACCATCAGGTCCACTAGATTTGGAGGTGTTGAGCTGAAGAAGGACTTTCCGGACTTTGCTTGTAGAGAACTTAATAGGGGACATTGTGATGGTGGATGTGAGGTAGAGAGGAGCTGAGAAATCTTGTTCATCAAGAGTGGAATTGGAAGCAAAGGTTGATGCGAAAAGGTTAGCTTTAGAGGAAGGAGTGCATGAAGATGAGACAGAGTTATTTTTTTGTTTTCAATCAGGGGAAAAAGAAAGATATTTTGGAACATCGGGGAAATTATAGTAACTATTGTTTCATTTTAGAGAGGAGACTTTCTCTATACTCAGTCACACATCCAGTTGAGTGTGACAATTGCCAAGTTTCCCCCTTTTTATACCATTTTGTTCTGTGCAGTCATTTTGAAGTGCAGTTCTGCATCTTATTAAACTAACAATTTTTAACTGCAAAAGATTGGGTCAAGGATCTCCCAAACCCCACATTCGTGGGAAGAAATGATCAGAATATTAGGGAAAATATCAGGGAAAAATCAATGCATTTTGTTTCGATATAGCAGTGGCAACCCTGGATTGTAACATTCAATATAAACAGCAACTCAAAATTGTCTTTATGAAACTTGTGCAATTCAAATTACTGACATAGATCGTTTGAAGACACTGGCAATGCAAGATTCCTAGTAACAATGACACCTTTTCTTTTGCTCCTTTATATTTTATGATTGTCCAGAAACAAGAGATTTATGGAATTTGGACTTAGCTAACTTTACAGTAAACCAACAAAAGTTGATGCGGAAGCATTTCAGTATGAGGCTGGCATTGGTGAGAGCATATTTGCACTAAAAGAGCAAGAGATCATTGGAAGTAAAAGCCCCTTAAATAATACTTATTGTTCAAGGGACATTAACTTGATGTGAATTGGCTGTCGTGATGTCTATTCATGAATTAACTGACCTGAACTTGGTCCCCATGGTCATGATTCACTACTAAGATGGTCCTGCAGTGGATGTTTCCTAAAATCTGAGTTGCAAACTTTGTTTTGGGCTTGCAAGCATGAAAAATTTTTGCAGCCATATCACAAAGCTATTTGTAGATGATTGGTACACGCTAAAAGAATCCTTTCTAGTAGCTACCTACTTATACTGAATTTGCAGCCAATGGAAATCTTGCATGGGATATATGCACATTCCATCACACTATTAGGCATATATTTTTTGCAGCACTGTATCCTAGTTTATAACCTTATCCTTCCTACATATGTGAATAATAGTGCAAATTCTAAAAGCTCAAATTTAAAAAAGTATCTTTCATCTATATTAGGCTTGAAACAAAGATCATTAATGAAAAATTGATATAGGATGTGAGCAATTACAGCTCAAGATATTTTTAGCAAAAGATAATGATAGGAAAACAGCATCCTATGCCAGCGATCACCAACCTCTGGCCTTGGGGCTAGACCAGGCCCCAGCTACCACCCAATCCAACCCTAGTGCTTGCAGAAGAGTGCATCTATTTTTGAAGTAATCTGCTTTTTTGAGAAAGTGCTGTTTCTTTTACATTTTACACTCATTCTAGTCTGCCAAGTCCTCTTTCCAATAGCAGCCCCCAAACTGAACTGCGTTTTGTAAAACAGGATTCTGTCAGAAATTTACCAAATGTGGGTAAACTGCACCCCTTCAAGTTTCAGCTAATGGCTTTGCCTCCCTGTACTTTGCCTCTTCCTTACCTCTGCATTTGGTGCATGTTTGATGCAGTCATATCACATATGTGAAAGCAAACTCTTAACTGCAGCTGCTATACACTGCCCAAAATATTCAATGCTTCTATTATAAGCATACTCTATCAATCAAAACCTTGCAGATTTGTAATGAAAAGCTGAAGTATATCTTTAACTAATGCTCAGAGAAAGATCTAGAACCGGCAGTGCAAATAATTTAAACAAATTTATAGTTTCACATGCTAATGCAATAGGAATAAACGTTTAAGAGGCTCATGTACCCCAACATTAGGAACAAGAACAGCTAATCCTTTGGAAATACATCTCTCACTCTTTACATCATTAAAAATGCACTAGTGAACCATAATGAAAGACTGTTGTCAGATTATGGACTCAGATTTTTCCTACAGCATGCCATGGCTGTCTACTAATATGAACAAGCCCCTTCCTACCTCTAAAAATACCTACGTATAATAATAAAATCACTTAAAAAAGAGGACGATATAATATTCTTACATTCCAGCCCCTAGAGGAACGTTCAATCAAGTGGGATGATTAAAATTATGAGCAGTATATTCTCAAACATGTTCTTTACTTCGCTTAAGAATCGACCGCTCTAACTATATTTACTGGCTTTTCAGTATCATCAAGCTCAATTTTACATACTTAGGCATACATTTTGTTCAGGAATTCTATGTATTGATCGACAATTGGCGAATATACTGATCTGACACATACACCCGCACACAATTAAGCTTTATAACTAATTCATCTCCTTTCACTTACCTTCAACAAAATGGCACTGGGGGTGCTTCACTCGCCCAAGTCTCGTTACCACTCTCGTGCTTTTATATTCCTATCTCTATCATAAAATCGCATTTGGACAAGTTTTCTTGCGAAACAACCTCAAAGTTCCAAATCGAGGTTGTCTACAAAGTGGCTGAGAGGTGAGTGGTTTTGTAAGAAGAAATAGTAGCTCTCAACAAGGAAATAGCTAGGAAATTGTGGATTTTACCACCATTCGTGGAGCAACATTTCTTAATATGTCTGATGTGGGAGCTAAATTGGGATAACTGTAGACACTGTCGATATTCAAGAGTTTAAAGAAAGGCAAATATTTTGAGATGCTGGCGAACCAGTCTTTTCCTAGATAAAGATACACATCAATTAAAGTAAGTAAAGCAATTTTGCAGAAATGCTAGAAATGGGTGAAGATTTCAATAGGAGGAACTGTATTATTTTAGTCATCATGATAACTGTCAATACTAGTATTTTACGAACGAAACAAAGACGATAGTTCAGTTTTAAAGCCGCTTGAGAGAAATTGATGTCGGGAAGTGCATGTCTCGCCTTGCCATACTTTTAAAACTGAATTCCTTTCATCAAACCATACATTCAATATAGAGTTTCAGCCATTTTTAAAGGGCCAGATTGTAGTTAAAATCCCTCAGAAAAGACGAAATGTCCCTTATTTCTGGTTATGACTGCCTGTGACAGCAGCAGACTGTTGAGGCTGCTGGGAATTCCTTGAAGAAAACGGAAACTCACTCAACCTTTACCGGCCATCAGGCTCCAAGTCTGCAGATAAGCAAACTTTTAAGGGTAAAAAATCTGTCCAGGAAGAATCACATGTTAGAAAATCTAAGAGCTTACTTCATGCTTTACTTTTAGATCGCGAATAAAGGGGGTTCTATTAAGCGCGGGGGTTGGCAAAATCTGTAAGATGAAATAAGCGAGGTGATTGGAATAAGCGGGGGGGACTGGAAAAGCGGGGAGGTTGGAAGCCTGGGAGTAACTGTCCATCCAGTACAAATACAGAAAATCCTGATGAACATCTCTGCAAGCAAATAATTTTGGGAATTCTGCCAAACATCATTCATTCATCATTTGGGTAACTTAACCACAGCATTAATTTTCAACCAGGTTTCTCTTAGAAAATATGAAAGTGTAATAAGTGGAGGGCTACAATAATAGCGAGGGGGTTGGACAATCTGCGGGGAGACGCTTATTCGGGACGTAATTGTGTATTATCACAAGCAAATGGATAATGTGTGAGCAAATTAAACTTTCTAGTGTGTCACAAAGACTAAGGTTGAGTTCAACCAAACGTCAGGTAATCTCTCCTTAGCTACAAAGATAAAGCAACAGTAAAAACCTGGAGAATATTCCCTAGGTGACAAAAAACTGGCTCCCTGTTGCCCAGGAGTGGCATTTGCCACTCCATGCCACCTCATGGTTACGGGCCTGGACTATTCTAGTACCACTGTCAAATAACTGCAGAAAGAGCTCATGTCGCTGCAAATTCCTGCTGCATTTGATTGTCATAAAGAAGCATCTGAACCGCATGAGCCAATGAAATATAAGTTTTGAGCAGTGGTTTAGTGCTAAGTTTTATAACAGATAAAGCTCTAATAGAACTTATATGACAACACCCTTCAGGAACTCACAAAATTACTTCAGCCCATTTCTGAATATTCCACGGAACCACGTTACAGAAGAGTAATAAATAAGTTTCCACTTCTTAAGCAAGTTAAAGAAATTAAGGAAAAAGCTCCAAAAGCTTCATATTGGATGGGAGTGTGTACCCACAGATATCTATTAAGTATGTACCAACGAGGTTACATTTCCTAAGCAATGGTGTTGTGGGGAGAAGGGCGTGGGGCAGTTGACCTCCATTGATGATGAAATAGCTTAGATCAAACAAAAACACTGGTAAACAGAAGCCCCCTTCTTCTTCAGTTGTTCGACAGCCCTGGATATAATCATCTCTATTGGGGCCTTTATGTCCCCTGTCCGCTGATAAAAGCCTCTGTTTTGCCCCTAAGATGTGGCCCTGCCAACACCGCTGCTCCTACTTTCACCGTGAATCCAGATACACTTGTGTACCAAGTAATTTTCCTCCTCTTCAGCTTGCTAGGTTTCTGAGCTCTTCCAAACCACTCTCAAATTACTAATTCTGGAACTTTATGTGTCAATTATTAGTGTCTTTCTGGAGATAATTTAGTTCTTGGTGCACGAATGCAAGTGAGAAAGTAGCTCATCGAAATTCACATGGTTTCCATTTTTCCAACCTTCATAATCACTAGTTTCAAGAAAGTTTTCACCCCCACCTTATTTAATATCCTCCTCCCAAATATTCGGTTCTCGAGATTGAGCAATTCAGAGGAAATATTTATATTCAAGTAGTAATTGTCAAGCTAGATTTTTGAGCTCTTATCATTTAACAACCTACATAGTTACGGCTACCGAAGAAAATACCACAGCAGCCTCCAGGCAGTTTCCCTGCAGCTTCCCAGCACTTAAAAGCAGCTGCTAACGGTTCCGTAGAAAGTGTTTCTATGTAGCGGCAAATGTACAGTAGCGTATGCAGGGGCATTGGGTGCCCCCTTAATAATAGTTGGTGTCCGAGAGGCGCTCAGATCTGCAATAGCAGGTGCAACTACTCTTTCAGTCAGAAAGGGGCACACCTTTAGTACCAAAAGGGCGCTTCCTTGATAATTAAGGGATGTGATTCAAAAAGTAATATCCAGGAGACTCTACCCTTTACCACATACCTTTTTCCTTTTTCAAAGCAGATGTTACCTCAACGCTGGCTATGATAGAAGGCTCTGCCTCCCTATGCCCCTAGCTGTTCCCAGGATCAATACCATTGTCTACCCTCCCCTTCCCCCCACCGATGCGACCTTGGCTATGCCACTACAAAGCTGGGAGCTTGGAATCTGAGAGAGCAGATCTCTAAATGCCCATTATATTCCACACGGCTTTCAACATAGCAAATTTTGGTGCAATTACAGCTTGTTTGAAGATAATTCCTTCGAAGAGAAGAATGAAGGTTCAAACGCAGCTTTTGCTGGGCATGGTACAATACTATGCACCGTGGAGAAATGAAGAAATAGGTGCAGAAACAAGATATCGTGAATGAGATTCATTGCATTGAAAAATGAGAGAGAAAGGAACCTATATAGTAAAGGCATCTTCTAAGGTATTTTTCTTAGGAAGAAGTAAATAGGGTCTGCGTTTTTCTGACAAAGATAAACTTAACATCAAGTTTCCCGATATTCACAGTACCTAATTCTTCTTCTTTTGTCTGTGCAATCCATGTTCCTCATGTATATTGCAACTTAGCTACAAGCAAAGATCCAGAGCTCAAATTCATTTTATTTTGGAATTATAAAATTTTCAGCGGACAGGAGACTGATGTTCCACTGAACAACTGCCAATTTGTGCATCACTCTCTCCCCTACATGTGTGGCTAGTCCCTTTTAATGAAAAGAGAAATTTTAGCAAAGATGAGCAGTTATTAGAAAGCTATTCATGGTATCTTATGAACCCAGGAGAGCTACAAAGGCTATAGGATGTCATTCAAGATCTTTTCCTAAATGTTTTGCGCTTTCCCTGTACAAAGTTTCTACGCTAAGTACATTTGTAATTTCTCACATGCAGTTTTCACATATATCCTTGTTATAGCGTATATAGCTGCTCGAGTTCCAAAAAGCCGTTATTTTTCTATTTTGGTTGCAAAATCTGCGCAACGAATGCTCTCTTAATTCACTAAAGGAGCGAGTAACAAATCTGCCAATTACAATGCCATAATGCTCAAACTAGTTACAGTTCCTTTGGATAAAGAAGATTTCTTCTGTATATCTTCCACCATGATGCAGGACAGTATATGCAAAAGATGCTCATTTTCGGATCAAATTACAGATCAATGTTTAGCGTCTTACAGACCCATAGTATTGATTCAAACAAATATTTGGTTGTAGATAATAAACTAGTTGCTTTAATATGACACACCAAATTCAGTCCAACTTTGATTTTCCGAATATTTCCATTATTCGGACTTTTATTTCCTGTCCGGGATTTCTCATGAATAACTTCAGTAGGATTTTCAATTTTGATTTTCCATGAAATGATAGTCAATTAAAAGGTGCGTGAAATAGTGAAACTCCTTTTATACCTGGTCTCACTAAGGAGATCGGGTTGACATTCTACAATGAAATCAACGAAATCTTGCATGTCCATAAAATTTCATCTGAAATGATTATCAACAGCGATCAAACACATCTTCCGTTTGTGCTAATCAGCAAGTACACGCTGGAAAAGAAAGGCAGCTCCCGTGTTTCTCTACCAGGGCCAGATTACAGGAACTTTCGCAAAAACTATATCTGGTAGTTCTTTGCCTATTCAGCTCATCTATCAGGGGAAAACTGAAAGAAGTCAGTGCAACTACACCTTTTCTAGTGAATTTCACGTCACACAAACTCCGAATCACTGGGCTGATGAGAAAACAAAGATTGAAATGATGAAGAAGATTCTAATTCCGTTCATCAAACGAAAGTGAGAAGAATTGAAAGCTCTGGAGCAACCATGGGTGCTGAATTGTGATGTCTTCAAAGCGCAATGGACTGAGGCCGTGAAGAAAGTTGTCGAAGCATCGAATGGTGAAATGGTTTCTGTGCCAAGTAACTGGAAAAATTACTTCCAGTAACTTGACCTTACGGTCAACAAAAGCAGTAAAGATTTCTTACACACTGAAGCCCAAAGCTGATACTCACAAGCGATTGTGAAACAAATGGAATCTGGAAGACGTTCGGATCAAATCAAGGTAGATGTCCGTATCTCGGTAGTGAAACCGCTTCACGCAAAATGGATCATAAAGTACTACGACTATGCAAAGAAGCAAATCTGAACTCTAAATGAA
The DNA here is from genome assembly GCA_018155075.1 of Cassiopea andromeda. NCBI lineage: Eukaryota > Metazoa > Cnidaria > Scyphozoa > Rhizostomeae > Cassiopeidae > Cassiopea > Cassiopea andromeda. Next base: position 50,195 of record WIPJ01004726.1, on the reverse strand, counting down.
TAGATGGTAGAGTCTAGCATTATTGATCACCATGAAAGAAAGATCGATTTGGACCTTTTTCTTGTTGTCAATCAATTCATTGATCAATGGCAAGAAAGAGAATTATTGAAAATGAAGAATTACTGTATGTCCCAGTGCTTGTCTTTTCAGGTTTTGATAAAATTAGCTGTATTCCAAAATTTGATGAACTTGAGGGTACGTGAAAGGCCAATTTTATAGGTTGCGCGAAAATTAAAGGAGCGAAATTAAAGGGGGCGAAATTTACCAGGGTGCAAAAATTAAAGGAATTAAAGTACATACTCATTCAAAGAACGGTTTATCCAACTTATCATTTCTCATTATTCATTCCTCATAATTCATTTCTCATAGTTCATTTATCGATTATCTCTTTTGCTAAGTCCGGAAGATTCCGGACAACCAAGGTTCGACTATATATTAAATGTTTGCATATCACGTGAATTAAAATCTGAAATTTTGTCTATAGATGGCTTTGGAAAAATCACTTTCAGTCTGGCAATGTATCAAAGTAATGCTTATGGAAATAGCTATCGCGCTTACCCAGTAAAAGTGAACATAAGGGATCGTCTGTACTTCCAAGCATCTGCCGTTGTACAAGACCCTCGTCTTCTCCTGTTTATTGATCGTTGCTATTCAACACCAAACATGAACAGAACGCATTACAAGAAGTATGTTATTATCGAAAATGGGTAAGTAGATTAAATTGATACAAAAG
>WIPJ01004726.1:0-40668 GCA_018155075.1 Cassiopea andromeda | reverse complement strand
GAGTACACTGAGTTTAATTTTTTTCTAAGTAATTGATCATTTTCAGAAGAAATTATGTTTAATTGCTAGGACCCTCACATACAAGTCCGAACTGGGCTTCCATGAGCCATGTGTATTGTTTTACCGCGGATACTGCATCCGAAAACTTTTAGATTAACTTTCAAAATTGATATCTCTGGATTCGTACACTCTTCTGCTTTGTGTAAGCATTATGATTAGGATCTCTATCTGACCGCTTATACGGGATACAACAGAGAATGGATGTAAAAACATCTGAACATTCTTGGATCCTAATCCTTGTATACAGCTTCTTAGAGAACCTGAATCCTAGGTTTGATAGTCATTGCACCTGTTAAGCCGCATGATGTTCCAAATTCCATTCCATATCCGGAAAAAAATTATGCAAGAGCGTCAATTCTCAAGTGAATATCTCACTTTGGATAAGACAGGTTTCATCGGACTTCTGAAAGCACAATGTAACTATCACTAGTGCTGTAGTTGCGACAACGAAGGTCTATTTGTTATGCATGATTGCACGGTACACAGTAGACGGTAGACCATTGCACGGTAGAGTAAATTGGCACAGGCGATTTTTCGCTCGTACCAGGGATAATGCACTAATGTGGACAGGCCCACGTGTGATCGCACGTGTCTCCGGGCATGGACTGACATTCTTCTATAATCTCGATGCAATCAGAACTTGCTTCTTGAAACAAATGCAAAGTGCATCCGTTTTTTCAGGTGTCCAAAAGATAATACCGTGCAGTTTCACAAAGGAAGCAGCCATTCTCAAAGATTCAGCTTTGAAGCTTTTAGGTATATCGGAGAATCTACACCAACTGTGTTTATTCATTGCAAGTTATTCCTCTGCGATAAGCTATCACAACATGGAAAATGTCACATAGATTGTCCTGGTAGCAATGTCCATCGAATGAAACGTGATGCAAGCGCCCAAGTAGGAAATGAAATGGCAAAATATACAGAATCTTACCTTCTTGAGGCTGGACCGATAAGCAGAAAAGACGAAAATGCTGATTTGGACAAACAGGATGGTAAATAAATTATACTTACATCTCTATAATCATCAATATTTCGCTTCATTAATTCTTGTTTTTGCATAGACATATTAGTATATATAGATTATGTAGCCTTCATTCCTTTAGAAGGTGCTTGACTTTAACGAAGAGTTAAAAAATTCAGAATACAAAGTTCATTATGTTCATGCTACTAATCTAGGATAAATTAACAATGAAAGTGAATCTAGTCAATTTTTCTGTGTAATATTGGGTTTAATCTTACAGCACAGCTTTATTTACTCTTTGCCTACCATCAAATAATTATTGCGGTACGCCGAAGCTAGTCACCCAAAAGATTCTCTTTTACTTCGTATTTCTATTTTCCTCCTTTATCTCGTCTGCAATATATGCTCTTTCTATGAGGCCCTATCAGCTACCGCGTTAGTGAGCCCTGATGACATTACAAGCAAATTTGAACTGTCTTTGTACTGTTGTCCTTGTGAATGAACTTTCTTCAAAACGTCTAGCTAAAATTGAAGAACAAGGGCCATGACATGAATCATCGTCCTTTTACAATTTCTTTTCATAACATCCAATTAGACACTACCGTTACTTATTCATTAGGTGGTGACACTACCATTGGCATTGACAGATCCACTAGCTACAGTATTGACAAATTCATTAACTACAGTATTGACAAATTCATTAACTACAGTATTGACTAATCCGTAAGGCATTCCAGTAAAGGTGTCAGGGTATACTGTCTCCATCTTCAGCTAAATAAATGGAAAAAGAGGGGCTAATATACCTATTGGAACAATGAACAATAAATAAAGCGTCTAAATATATCTGTGGCAAAGGGCGTGAAAATAAATGAGCAGGAAGTTGCCTAAATAGGAGACACCATGAGTAGTCGAGCGTAGACAGGCGGAAAAAAACTTAAATTGACACTGCAAAACTAAAGGAGAAAACAGGTAACCTTAGGGGATCCAAAAAATGCATAAAGGTATTGAAGAATTCTGCTGATTGAGTTTGGCAAGATCCCTAAGTAAGCTTTCGTGAATAGGTACATCTAATTTATTACTTGCATTGTCTAAAATGCAAAATTTTTTGATAGAGGTGCTATGGCAAGTGCAGCTAACATGGTCTCTAATGGATGACAAAACGTCTTTGATTGTCTTAAACCTTTCATTAATCTGCAAATGCTCTCTGCAGCGAACAATAAAATGGCGTGACTTTTTGCCATAAGAAGTAGCCTTGCAGCTAGTACACGTAAAGCTTGTACACAACTGACAAGTACAACTGACTGGGGACACGATATTTAAAAGGGAAAAAGTCTCAATGCCTTTAATGGATTGAAAAACAAACCTTAGCTCAAGTTGGGGGTAGATGCTTCAAAAATTTATTAAGCTTCTATTAAAGATGAAAACTAAGAGGATCTAAATAAGGAAGAAAAATAAGAATGGGTAACTTGGGAACATTAAGTGATACAGCTTTATTGATATACTGTTTGTCCAAGAAGTTTTTGATAACACGATTCATGAGACAAATGGGAAAATGATTATACTGCAGAAACCGTTGATAATAACAACCTGTTCATGAAACGAGAAAACGGGAAATAAGATGAGCAATTATAATATGCGCAATAAATCGGAACAGTTATGAGAATAATTTTATAGTTGTGATTTTTCTGCTGTTAATATTATATTTCCATGTATCATTGTCATTGCCATCTCATTGTCAATTTCATGTATTTCATTCTCTCTGGTTTCATCATCATGCAACTCTTTAATTCATTCGTCCCATCTTTTCAGGGAGCTATTGATTTGAAAAATTACTTTCTCGCCTTTGCTTTTGAGAGCATTGTTGGCAGGATTTACTTGTATGGTTGTTAGTGCTATAGCTATGTTGCGCAGAATAGGAGTGTAACTGCGGTTAATCTTGGGGATCTCATCCTCTTCCACTGTCTATAAAAGAGCAAGTCATCTTTGAAAGTGCCCTCTCAACAGTAGAAACGGGGTTTTCCTCAGATGCAAAAGGTGTAGTTTAAGAAAGAGCTTACGAAGAGAATTTCAACGGTACTCTACACCCACTACTAATTTTCTCTTTTTAACGCCTCATCTAATGAGCATTTGTAAATCTAAACTGTTTTGTTGGAATCCTTCATGTTTCTTCGAGTTTTCAACTGCAGGCTTATTGCAAGTATATTTACTGTAACTATCACATTTCAACTTGCCGCTAACAATCTCAATAGTTTCGTCAGGAAAGCCAAGTGGGAACAAGGTGATCATTGCGCTAGCTGCTGGTGTAGCTGTCTTGGCAATTGCTGTCCTTGCTCTGTTGTTGAGAAGATGCAAAGCTATCAACAACCCTCATTTGCGACTTGCAGAAGTTGGTATTGATAATGGCGCAATTGGGAAATCGTATGGAAAAGACAACATTGCGATGAAGGAATTTAATTGGTAGCTATACTATAAACTGTAAAAACTTGAGCTACATACTCTCTTTTAACGATGCTTTCTCAGCACATTATCGATATCTTTCACGTTGAAATTACTTTTGTACTTCAACAAATATATTCTGATACTGCAAATGCAATGCTGTAAGGAAGCATATGATAAATGAACCTTAGAGTATCTTACAGCTTAAAGTATTCATAGCTTGCATCTTTCTAAACACCGAGAAGTTTCCAAGTTACCTCTAGTATACTAGTAGATTCAGTTTAGTTTTGTAATACAGTTAAAGCACTAATAACGACCACATTCAAAAAGTGACTACCTCCCTATAACGGCCACTCGCCTTCAGTGTCGAACGTTTTAACGAAGTATAGCCTGTATTTTGAGTCTCCGAATAGTGGCTACCTCCCTAAAATTTCCACGTGGCTCAGGTCCAAGAGACATACATTCTTAAGCTATCCCTCTAAAAGCTATCAAATATGTGATCAAATCCAAACATTTTGTTCCAGAATTATTTTTAAAACCATTCGGTGACACAAAATTGAAAATATCTTTGAAACGAAATAATTTATAGATAAAATTGATCTATCAGGTAGCCCCTTTACTTATTCTAACCTTGCGAAACAAAAAGAGTCGAATTCTACTATAGAAAAACAATTAATAGGAAACCAAGATTGTGCAGTGATTGCAGCAAAAATATGTTTCTGATAATTGGCAGAGGACAATTATCATTTCATGTACTATATCTCGCAAAATTAAAGCGATACATTAGCATACATGAAATGTTTGCGGACCAAGCTAACGCGAAGTGCCTAAAAAACTAATTTTCATAAGAATTGAATATTTTCATAATTCGGATGGAATTGTGTCAAACCAATTTTACCTTATATGTGTCTCAATGAATCAAATAGGAAAACAAGCAGATTTACAACGACTCACATTTTTTATATATGATTTTGGGTCTCAAGAAATCCTATACTGGTATAGTGTTGATGATTCTCATATCGTTTTCACTTTTTTGCCGCGTCCACATGAAAGCCAAGACGACTTTGGGATTTTCTTGTAATGAAGAGTTCGAATTAACGTTTTGATAATTAAAGTATTACAAAAATAAATGTGCAATAAATGAACCTTGATAAAGACAAAATCGCTTAGTTATGTATCGCTTTAAATACATTGATCTTGAAAATGATGCAATTTGCAAGGGAGCTTTTGTTAGAGTCAAAAGTGATTGAAAAAGATACATTGGATTCGGGACTATATTACAATATTCATCCTAACTTAAAAGCATTATATGCATTAATTATCATTTATCTTCAGATCAGTGCTGATTTCTAAAACTTTCAACAAGGGGGCTCTAAGCTCAATCACTCTCACATTTTGAGTGTGGTCCAGATGCAGCCACGCCTATATTTTAAAAGATTAAAACATGAATATTTAATTTAATACTAGAGAACAAGCAGGCATTCATCAAAAACCATGTAGAAGCGCAAAATTGATCATAGCAAAAGAAAATAGTTTAGAAGCAAGGTCGATACACTTGGAAAAGCAAAATAAAAACAAGAATTCTGGAGGGCAGAGCTCCCCAAAATGAACAGTAGTTTTAACAAGGGGTCTCCGCCTTCATTAGCCCCAGTAGAAGTCATCCCTTCTTTAGAGTATTGCTCATTTGACTTATATTTATTTTTTCATTGAGCGTCCTTGTCCTGTCTTGCATTACTAGCAATCATGTAATCTTGTCTTGTATCATTGTAATTGAATCTTGTACGAGCAGTATTGCTACTGAAATAATGTATGGTAATATGTAGTTAAAAAGCTTGGGTAAATTTGCTGCTATTATTTCATCTAATTTTCAAATACACATCTTTTTTCTATAGAATGCAGCACTGAGCTTGTCACGTCTGATGTTCTGCTATGCAAGCTTAGAGGGTTGTGATTTTCAGATTTCTTGCTTGGTGTACAGTAATATATTTCTTTTTAGAAACAAAGGTTGCTAATACGCTATCCTCCACACCAGTGGTCGGGAACTTTTTCGGCTGAAAGAACCATTAAAGACTCATATTTTAAGATGTATTTTCATGAGAGCTATGTCATTTTTTACAAAAAATACGACTAAATACGCATGTATTATTTTACACATGCATTACTTTTAGTAATAAGTGCAGTCAATACGCATGTATTATTTTTAAGTACGGCATGTTTTGTTGTGTATGCTGTCGACTTTAGAGATATATAATATGATAATAGTAATTGTAATAAATAATTTATTTTAAGTTGGTTTGCAATGATAGTAATATAGCTATATAAGACTAAGTAAGGCAAACTATAAATATGAAGATAAAATAAGTATATAAGGTTGACAAAATAAACTAAACGGTATAACATAAAGTAAAACCTACCACAGATATATGAGTTTTGAACAATCTGCAATCACTCTTGATTGAGAAGGATCTTAATTCTTTTTTGAATGGTATTAATGATTTGGACTCTCTAACATTGGGAGGTAGCAACAGCGACAGTTTTTGTAGCAATAGCCACAGAAAAATTGCACTTTTTCTATACCGCATGACATTGGTCTAATTTTTGGAATATAAAGAGTATTCATATTTCTTAAAAAGTACTTTATATTGCTTGTCCTAATAAGCTCTCTCATGAAGCTGGGATCTAGGTTGTTTAGGTTGATTTAGGAAAACTTTCAGCTAAGGTTTTCCTCTCAGCCACAGCCATAAGTTCCCGACCCTTGCTCCACACTAAGGTAGGCAACCTTTAAATAGAGTTGGACACTTGTTTCAAATCTTTCCTTGAGGTGGACCAAAGGCAATAGCGGTTTTTCATGAAAATCACGGGATTCAAAGGTATTGTATTGGCAGAGTACTTGTGAGGTAGCTGATTCTTTATTTAAGCACAAACGTTTTACAAGAAAACATTTTGCATTTAAATAATGGTTCTGGCAAAAAATGTTTTTTTTAATAAACGGGTACTTTACTTCTGCTTTTGATGAGAATTTATTGACTCAATAGCACCTGAGGGCACTTGTGCTCCTAATAACCGCTACTGGCCAGTGGCGACCCGACACACTTTGCGCTGGGGGGCAGTTCCAAAGTGCGCACCTTAAGCTTTCCAATTCCCAGCAATCAATGGTACTGATTCTTCTGAAGAGGGACTGGTACCTCTGATACAGTGCCAGAACTGCTCCAGTAGCTCCGATAATAAGGTATTTAGCAACCCTTGGGGGATAGCACACTCCGACAGAAGAATAGCCTTCCCAGCCCCTCTTCATGCCCCCTTGCAAGCAGTTTTAATAGTACTCTAATATGTGGGAAATATAGTACTTTTTCTAGCGTATTTTCATACATCCGCACTCGTTTTGACATTAAGTTTACCCTAGGACCCATCAGGATAGATAAAGAAGGGGAATGGGATAAAAACGGAATCTTGGGCGGAGCCCCAGAAAAAATTTTGGAGCGACACCCTTTTTCAAAACAGACAGATGGCTCTTTTTTAAACATACGTTTCAAAACTGTGCCGTACAACGTCTTTGTAGCATACATGGAATAATTTCCAAGAATCAGCAGGAAAAGCTAAAAGTTCAAAGGTGAAAAATGAAAGACTATTGGAAGATTGACAATTATTAGTTTCTCCTAAATTCTTGTTACACAACATTTTGGATATCATTAGTGCATAGCTGATATTAAGCTGAAAATTTGTTAAAGTAATAATACAAGACTCAAACTTGAGCAAATGATGGATATATTCTTTGATATTTTAGTTTCTTTCTACAAAACAAGTTGTGAATTTCATGCAGTATGTAGGTAGTGTTTTTAGATTAATTTGTTCCTGTAAATACTGCTACTCAAGTTCAGAGCTAGATTTTACAGACTTCTCTTAACATTAAATAGTGACTTGTGCCGGCTACTATACTTGTTGGGGACATGACACTTCACTATGGCCTAATTCGCACCCCTGAATAGATTATCACAATTTGGTGTGGGTGTTCCTTTTGGTTCCAATAAATTGCCAAGCAATTTCTAGCTCACTGTCTTTTCTTCGTCATCTGATACATACCTCCTTATATGCCTTTAAAAACACATGTTTTCCGAACCTTCTTGAGGAAGAGCAAAACGATTCATGGCGTATTTTAGCATGTCTATCAATGTTCAGGTAGTAACATTGTAAACGCTCTCAATCTTTCACTTGATAACATTTAAAAATTTGCTTTATCAACATACGCTTGCTTTCGATAAGGGTTTGGGAAAGTGCTTGCCTACTGTACTGACGCTGAGAGAAAAAGCCTTCTCAAACCCTTTTCAAAAGCTAGCTAATGTCGATAAAGCAAATTTTGAGTTAGTGAGTGGAAAATTGATATTATTTTTATTAATATTACTTGTTACACTGTCTTTTGATTGTGCTAAGCACTGATTAGCTTCTACTTTGTAAATCAGACTTGAGAGTTTGGATTACCGATCTCCTACAATAAATCTTTGTCCAGCATAGAAACGTTCTTGTTTTCCAAATCTTGGTGCTCCTTTGGTTGATTCGGCGCCCATCAAAAATCATCACTGGGGCGCCTGGCCCCCTTGTCAGGCCACCACTGCTACTGGTCAAAGGTAAAAGAATAGGTGAACAATAGTCTAATAATTATAGTTATGATAAAACTTTAGAAGGTCCAATTTAGTTTTATAATATGATTCTTTTCCTCTCAGACTGCAAACATTCCTTTATCGTGCCATAGGTTGCCCACTTTTATTTTGCCTTCGCACTGTCAAATGAAGCTAAAGTATGTAATGAGCAAGTTCTCGATTTCAACAACTTGCTATATTGTCAATAGTTCACCAATTGTGTCATCACCTAGCAATAGCCTTGGAGGTATTCTATGGTATTTAATAGCGACTACGATGAATTGTTACAGAGAATACCCTAAGACTACTGACAGCCAGCTATTTATACAACATCTGATGTATATTTTGGGGGATTTAGGATATATGTTGCTATGCATCTTTATGTACACCCAAATCTGTGGTGAATGGAGCTTTAGTATGTCGAACTATGTGCATATGTGACTTTAGTTTTTCACACCTTTGGTATGAGCTGGTGCTGCAATTGCTTCTGAGTGGAAGAGCACTAAGATTTTAAGTTCTTCTTTTTGCATTGACAAAGCTATGACATCCAGTAGCTAAAACTGTGCGTAGCTACAATACTCGCCAAAAGTCCTGGGACACTTTGTATATTTTTAATCTGGACGGAGCATTCACCCCCCTCCTCCCCTTAAACAATGTTGGTTACTGAAAGAAGTACATGCGGTAACGGAAAAATTTTTCGTGCACAATAATGCCAAGTGTCTCAGGAACAGACCAACATTGTTTTAGGGGGGAGGGGGCTTGCATCAAGGCGTGATGGTTGAAATGCTGAGAAAGCTATGGTTTTCATAATTTTTTGAAAATGTCCCAGGGACTTTTGGCAAGCATTGTATATGTTAAAGCAGGAAAGCCTTGAATAGTTATAAAAGTACTATTTTATTGCAATATCTGAAGACACAATATGAAAATTAAACTGAGATTACTTTTTCCTACAAAGCATGTCTTCTGTACTCATGCAAAAGTCGGAAAATGCAAACTTGGGGTCACACAGTGGACTTGGAAATCAAACTTATGGAAAAAATTTTATAGCTCAGCCAAAAATTTTCATATGGAAGTCGTTGAGGGCTTGTTCGAAGAGCAAGGACAAGGCAAATCAGCTGATATCAAAATGTATAAATTATAAGCAAAATCTGGGATCTAGGGCCGAAATTCCTTATTTGGGCGTGGTGCTTTCAATATCCAGGATTTCCTTTTCTGTCAGTATGGATGATAATAGGACAGTGTTTCAGGGCTCACAAAAAGCTCACAAGAAGCGCATAGGCAAGTGCAATCATCAGAAAAAGTTAAATTTTCATTTGCTCTTATATCTTTACGACCTGATAGCTCTGCTGACATGATGAGCTTGAAAGCAACACCTGATTGCAGAGTAAGAGCATGATTGAAGAGGGGGAGAGAGGAGGAAGAGGGAGGTTTAATATTTTTAATAACCACCACCTTTGTATTGGCTATACTTGTGACCAACTCCCTTATATTGTCACTATAGTACTAAACAAGAGATGCAGAAGCATTTTACAGAATGTGAAGAAAAATACTGAATCATATTTGACAGCCAAAGTCTTTTTTACAATGAGATTACTATATAAATTGTATCTATTTCGTAATATTTCTACATAACTAGAGGGAATACTAATTTCATCAGTTTTTTAAGATCAATAGACTTTGAGATTAGTAGAATTTCACCAGTAGACTTCCTTACTTTCCAGCCAAATCTGTCTTTAAGGAGTTGCCATAGGCCATACACTTGAAAACTTAGATTAACTAACAGCTAAAATCCCATTATTTAAGGAAATGTATACCTTCCCATGACTGGCTTTTGGTAACTCGAGAATTTTTCTATAATGCATAAAATTTTTGTCAAAAAATGCGACATTTTATGGAAAATATACTATGTTTTAATCAAATTTGTTACAAAAAAACACTGAAATTCTTGCTGTTTAAAGTTTTGGAAACTGCCAAAACTTATATTCAAAAACAAACATGATTCTAGCTGTTAATTTCACAAAAGAGAATTAAATAAAGTTCAATTTTCAATTTTTCTGGAAAAACTTCCCATAATAAATAGGCTCTGGCAAATTAGGCCACGATCTACAAACGGCCTACCGACAATTAGGTAATTTGCTGAGATTCAATCCGCAACAACTTTGGAATACGTGAAGCTATTGATTTAATTTTTGTTTGTCTCCAATACAATTTTTTTCTATTTTATGGCCCATTGAAGCAAGCATAAAATTGGTGGGGGTCCAACTTTCAAAATTTCTGGGTGACAGCCCACTGTGGGTCAGTGGTGATTTCGAAAAACCACGGCCATATTTGGGTGTGGTATAAGTGCAGCCACGCCCATACTTCAAAAGATGCAGATATGATAATTTTGCTTAGATTCAGATGAATACAAGTTTTTTATAAGAAAAAAGTTTATTAAAAAATGAGGCTCAAATCGTCAAAATCTTAAGAGAATCGTAAGAATATCACGAAGCTCAATTTCCAAAATTAAGTGTTCATATAGGCCAAAAATCGGTATTTCATCGTTACTGCATTCACAATGTCAAAGACGGAATTCAAATTCAAGTATACAATATTATTAACGAAAGTGTAATCCACCCTAGCTAGTTTATTTCAGTAAAAGTTAAGCAAAATTTAAGAAAATCTCAGGCTCAATTTCGGGTAAAGTTAAGAAAATTGAGGCTCAGGCAAAATAATGATTTTCTTATAAAAAAAAAACGTGAACTGAAAGCGAACTTCGCCAAATTGAAAGTTTCATTGCACTTTGATGGCAGAAGTGTACTTTGAAATATTGACTGATATAATTTTATCAAAAAAAAGCAATTTGACAAAAAGGGCATTCATGCCCCCTCATCCGGAGCAGGAGGGTGACTGCTCCCATCGCCCCTTCTGTTCCACCCACTTGCATGAGTTTGTTATAACTGCTTTTGAGCGAAAGAAAATTGAACTTGTCAGTTGTTTTTCTCGCAGCTAGACCTTATATGTATGCCTGGCTATTAAATTACAGCATCAAATTCGTTGCCAACAAGGGAAAATGAAAAAGTATGAATCCGGACTGGAGAGTTGACTTACTTTGCAGAAAATTTCATTTTCGAAAGTCCATTGTGTGTATCTCAGGTAAATTCCTGATAATTTTGCATGGCAAAAGTATACCAATGAATGGGTAGAGATTTAGAATTATTTCCACCATCTTTGCATGCAATTTGCTACGCTCTTTCACAGGCCTTTTTTAGCTTCTGACAATATAGCTTGGAACAAAAAAGGGCTTTGAATGACAAATTACACTTTGAATTAAATACGATACGGCTGGAAAATGTTGTATGAAACTATGCCGTATTTGTGTCGTTTTGTAATGTGATCAGTGGCAAAAATACTGTTTATGAACATTTTGCATTTCATCTTGGTATTAAGCTAGTCTTCATGAAAGGGCAACAAGAAACTCCGTCCTTGTTCGAATCAGTGTTCGATGCATGCGCATTCCTATGGTCTAACTCAATGGCCTTTTTTTTGCGATTCAGCACATTCTAGCAGGTAAAATATTGATTTTCAGGCCGGTCCGTTACTTTAGCGTCTCACTGCATTTGGATATCTCTTTCTCGATATTTAGGCTACATTGACGCAAAAAAATCATTTATTTCAAGCAAGTAGAAGCTTCGTCTCTTGCAGTACTTTAGTAGACCAGTTTTGCGAGCTTTGCCTTCACTTTGAGAGACATGAAACGAAAGAGAGATGACACGAGAGAGACATGACATGAGAGAGACATGACACGAAAGAGACATGACACGAGTAGTTCTTATTATTATGCCCTATAGACTTGCATGTTTGATAGACGAATTAGACGTTGTCTATGCAGTTTCTGCTCAATTTCGTGCTTCTATAGAAGAGAGTTCATGTTTGCAAAGGAGTTTATCTTATTGATGTAGAGGACTTGCAGTTTCAGTGGAGGGCAAGCGACGTCCGTACTATGAACGGAAAGCACATCATTACTACTTCTTAGCAGTCATCAGGTTCGTAGGCATTTCAACCACAGGCCTTGTGAAGTACAGTAGTTGCATACCTGAACCTGATTATACTTTGTAGAAAAACTTTGATGCTTGTCACCATGACGACATTTCGCAAACTCACGCCTGCACAGCTTCCACTTCAGAACCGAAATATTAGGTAAAAGTGAATCTTTGATACGAAACTGAAGTTATCGATCATGCAAGTTACAATTGTGAAATAGCAGCAAGATCAATATTTGAGAAACATGAATAGAGGCAGTGGCGTGTTAGCCGGGGGGCCGAGGGGGCACGACCCCCAGAGAATGTCTAATTAGGGGCGCTAAACCAAGGAAGCGACATTTTAACATACTTTTTGATGTCTAAGGAGTTGCCAGTTTGAGGCCTGAAGAGGTAACATTTTTTCAATAGTGAAAGTGCCCCCCTAGAGAATATTCTCCCAGCACGCTGCTGTATAGAGGGCTCTGTCTGGCCATCAATTGCTGCCTTTTCAGCCCACCACATAGACTTGAAATCGACTTTTTTCACTTTTCTGTGTTGTAGTAACTGGTTTAGGCCCGTAGCTGCAGAGGTCAGGGGCCAGGATCCCCTAAATTAAAGCTCTTGCATGGCTCTCGCATTTGCAACAAATATTTTTAACAGACAAGAAAGGTAATTGAAGAGGAAAGAAGAGTAAATCAAATATCTGATTAGTACTTGTAATTATAATATTTCTATGGCTAATTCTGTTCGGAAAAATCTGATGTATAAATCAAATCTTTCATTGAATACTGTGGATATCAGTCCAGTCAGAATATGAAACAAGGAATTGCCATGATCTTCAAATCCCAAGACTAAATAGGGGACGTGCAAAAATGGCTTCAACTATTCGGCTCTAAAATTATGGAGTTACATGCCTGTTGATATACGAGAGGCCTCAACTCTCAAATACTTTAAAAAGAAATTAAAAGCATATCTATTAGCTGACCAAAAATAATGACTGAAAACACGACCCCCTGGAAGAGCAGCAATATTAGTATTACTCGCCATTATTGCCTGTTAATTTTTTTCTTAATATATTATTCAAACGTGTATATATGCATATGTAATATTTTAGTTGCTGAAGGGCTATTTTTCGTGTATAAATAATCGATTAAATTACATTACATATACAACAAAGGACGGTTACAATAGGTTAAGCCATCCGAGAACTGTTGTGATTCAACTGGCATATTTGTCAACTCTCCGCGGTTTCCTTGTTTGAACTCGTTTACCTCTAGGAAGCAAACAAATCACGAGGATTGCCCGTCTGGTTTCTTTCTTTGAGATAACAATGCTGTTACTGACAATGGAATAGATCGCCGATAAACTAGAGTACCTCGTGATTGATCATGTGAGCACGTGACTCCCTTGAGATACATTTCCTTTAAAAATGCACTGCTCGTCACACCATTACTACAATAAGTATTGTAGAGGCAACAACACGGTTAGTGAGTTTAACAGACCAAAACCATGTTGGTGACAAGAGTTATCCTTGTTCTAGGACTTGCTCTCTTTATTTCAGAAGCTAACGGCTTTCTCTCATCAACGCATTGGCGGCTTACGAAATTGAGTAGATTTCACACGCTGCGGAAAATATTGGAAGATGTGATCAAGAAACCCGATGGTATGAAAATTCTCAGCTCTATTCAAACTGGATGGATCCAGCAAAAGCTGGACCATTTCAACACAGGAGACACAAAATATTTTTACCAGAGATATTACGTTTCAACCAGATATTGGAGTTCTTCTGCTGGTCCAGTTTTTGTCTACGTCGGTGGTGAAGATGAATTGGTTTCGGGCTATCTTGCTGGGGGTAAGACGTTAAAACAAATTAACAGGATTGACTTTGATGAATATTAGCAGGGATGCATACGCAGTAGCACATGGTCCAGTAGATATCAATCCAAATGAAAACCCTGGTGTTATTTGATAGGGTGTTTCATGTTAGACATATGGACCAAATGTAACTGCTCTACGTGAGCCAATTAGCAACAGGGGCACCTGTTACAGTAACAACCAGCATAAAAGAGCCAAAACACTTTAGAAACTCTACCCTAAAATTCCATTATTTTGCTAACCTAAATAAGAACCCAATGTACCTTAAAACCAGTGGTTGTTTTTCATGAAAAGTCAGGAGGACAGAAGTGCTGGATTTGCTGAGTATTTCAGCAGTAGCCGAATATTTTTTTAGCCGAATATTTTTTGCTATTCATTACAACGTTATTCATTAGAAAAAAGGTGGTTTTGAAGAAAATCGAGGCTCAGGCAGGCAATGCGGTTTTCTAGTAAAATAAGACGTATATTTAACTTTTGAACTACTACTTTTGCCGAGAATTTACCGAGTCAATGGCACCTGGGGTCACTTGGCCCCCTTCCCCCTAATAGCTGCTACTGCTAAAAAATTTCAATGTATGGAGCAGTTTCCTAAGGGCAGCTTGTTAGTGACTTGTAATGGGAGTGGTTAATAGCAGATATCCATAGGGATTTAAAAGTTGCCGTTTTGACATTTTTCTATTCATTTTGGTAGCTTTCAAATGCGTTGCTTTATTTTCTGTGTCTCAGAACTCAATGGTTTCAACCAGATTTTATGAATTTAAATATTAACTACTACGGTTACCTATAGCGTAGTAACTTTTTAGCCTAAGTCTTATACAGGGATGTTCTTACATTCGGGTTTCTACTGTACACAGCGACAAGAGAACTGGTTACCCTCCTTGTCCTCAGCCAGAGGGAACAGCAGATGTAAGATGTGCCATTAGTTGGAGTGTTCACGTCATAACCATGCACACTCGTCCCCTTGTTCCTGTAATAACCGCGACTGATTACTGATAGCATGGATACTAAGTAGTATCCATGATTTTCGTAATCATTAGCGGTTATCATAGGAACCAGGAGGCAAATTGCTCCCCAGGTACAATCGACAAAACTAGTGGGCCATAGGCTTAATGCACATTTTATAAATAAGAAAGCTACCTTTTTGCCAGAGCCTTAATATACATGCAAAAGTTTTTCTTGGTAAAGACTCAAATACTCAACCAATACTCTACTATTTCTAAAATACTCTGCAAATTCAACACCTCTGCTCCTCCCCAGATTTTTCTTGAAAAACCACCACTGTTTGCAAAGCTTTTTCCTCGCAGCAAGATTTTATATCATAAACAATAATTACAACAGCTAAACAAATCTCTTCCAAAGAAATGCAACTTGAACGGCAATCATCATATACTACACTACAGATTGTGAAATACACATCATTTTCTCTTCTTCACACTAATGTTTTTCAACTTTTAACTGTGCGTTTAACTTTGGAAATCTTGTAGGTGAAATCGTTGAGCTGGCTAAGAAATACAAAGCATTACTGCTTGGTTTAGAGCACCGCTTCTATGGCAAGAGTATGCCCACAGATGGGATGAAGCTGGAGAATATTAAGTATCTGAGTAGTAGACAAGCGTAAGTATGAGAGCTGATCCAGCCAATAATGGCTTTTAGCTTTATCTTTGTAAATAGACGGCCAATTGTAAATCAGCAAGGTACATGGTGTCATCAATTTACAATAAATGAAGTGCGTTTATGCATATAGGAATGTATGTAATTTTTTGATATATTTGAAATCAAATGACCTGTCTCACAATAGTTATATGACCGTCAAATGTTGTCTCTTTGCAAGTTCTGAGGATATCTCATTGCCCTTCTAGTGTGCCAGCACATTAGAAGGAAGAACGACACAGTTCATATGAAAATGATGACAGCTTCAAATAAATTGGTAGATTTACGACGAGGACAATGCCTCTTGTAACCAGTGACAGTTCATCAAGAAGAATCATGGGGGTACCTGTATTGAATTAGAGCAACTTTTGACATTTTTACCCACCCCTATTAGCCACTGTAATGTAGTGATGTAATTGCTGAATATTTAGCATTTGTTCAACTCAATTTGCTGAGCATTTGCCGACTTGATTACACCTGATGGTTTTTGAGCCCCTCATTTTCTAATACTTTCTGCTGTTTGCAGTATCCCCCCGTCTTGCTTCCTTCTATTCTAGCACTTCTGCGTTCATTGAATATTGTATACATCCAACAAATGTGATACTTCTAATTTCTAGCCTGCAAGACCTCAAGAACTTTCATTTGTATATATCAAACCAGTATCGCCTTACCAGCTACAACAAATGGGTTTTGCACGGTGGCTCTTACCCTGGAGCACTGTCGGCCTGGGGCAGGTCCAAGGTAGATAGTTTAACAATCGTTTTATCTGATAAAGGTTTTATAAATTTCACTTCGCCAAACATAAATCTCATACTGCTTCAGCACGTAGAAGCTATCCCTCCAGATGGACTGCTGACCCCCTTCCCTGACTGTTTGCGGGCTGCAATCCATGAGGACTCTACAATAGCTTCATCTGAGAAATAGTAGAATATTGGGAATTCTTAAAGCCTATCATAAATTTTAATCACTGATAAATTTTTCTTGATTTGCTAGCTACATAGAAGACAAATACTATAATGGTTGAAATACTGAAACGCTCATGAGAAGCCTGTGCTTATAAACTTAAATATTAACCGTTTCGACCTGTTGTGTTCTTTAACTTATTGCCTAAAGATAAAGTGCTCCCGTCCTGACGCTTTATTTATTGAAACTTGTGCTTTTTCAAGTTATTTTGCTATAAAGTGTAAAATTCTGTTGTAGCTACCAAACCTCATTCATGCATCAGTAGCATCTTCTGCACCACTGTTAGCTACAGTTGATTTCCCACAATATATGGAGGTAACTATACTTACAATATGATTCTTAAGCTTTTTATGAGCTTCAAGCTGAGCACGTGTATAGGAAAGTTTTTGAGGTACAGAGAACGCACATATGCTGTATTTCATAGGTTTACTATTTAGAAAATGCGATTAATGTATGGACATTGACTTTCTGGGAGCACCGAAAACAATTCTGAGGGGCTAATGTTCTGTTCAATTTTTCCTAAATAATATGTTTAATTTTTGCAAATTCATGTTTCAATTATTTTCAACTCGAGAGACGTTTTAGTTTTATAACACGATTAACATTGTATATGATAGACGTCACGTTGCACTATGCTGCAAGGCCCATTTTTACGTAGTTGCACCACACTAAAACAAGTTCGGTAATATCGTTAATTTAATAATCCTCTTTTACTTGCTAGGTCGTTGCCGCAAGTCTTGCAGCTCCAGAAGTCGGAGGGTCTGCTCTGGTATGTCTATGCATAAAGAACATTACGATACTTCGTTGATATAAAGTTGCAATCAGCCATTATAGGGAATACACCAGCCAATAGAGCTGCAAAATAGGCCTGCATATAGCAGACGCAAATAGGCAAAAATCGAGGAGGGGTGTACGATGCTCCCAATTGTTTATCAATAGGTATTTCCTTTTACAAATACTGGTTTCTGAAAAATTGTAAAACTTATCGTATATCATTTAATGAAAAATGAAACCAAGTTCCTGTGAAGCGAAAGTCGATCAGGTGCATTGATACACTATTTGAAATAATGTTTCAATGATCGCACTTCCCCACAACCACAAGCACTCACCAAATCCTGCTTTAGAGCAATGTAGAGCACGGTGCTTTACAATGAGGTCAAGAAGTATATATGCCCTAAGGAAAGATCATAAAAATATAAATAAGAAATTGCACTAGTTAAGGCGTTCACTGTTGTTTGCAATATTACATTAATGATTGATAAACGACGAGGCTGATTGCATTCCAAAGTTCAACGAGATGATATATCAATAAGATAAGCCAACAAAATTTTATGCTCAGAATGTTCTTTGAATTCTGGTGAGTGATTTTGATGTGTTTTGTGCCGCTGATTTCAAAAGCATATCTGATTTTCACTATCACATTGAGTTTTCTCTCTGTCAGCCAGTTGATTTTTTTACGATTTTGATGAATTTGACAATTAAATTTAATCTTCTTTCAGATCTTGGTCCCCCTTTCTTTTTTTGTCTTCAAATGACCGAATTTTAACCAATCTTGATAATATTCGTTTAAAATTGTCAACACATGCCTTTGTGGAGGAGAGCTTTCACTCTATGTTGTCAAAATATGAAAATTCTAAAAAACAGATTTTTATGATGTCATCACTATTGAACTCTGAACTCTTACAGCCCCTCGGTGGCTTATTTCTTTTGGATTTTGCATGGGAGCTTATTCGAAGGGGAGCTTATTAGAGAGGGGGCTTTATAAATTTTCTTGGTGGTTGGTTATATTCCAGTTGAAAATTTCTACTGCTAAACTACTTCTTCGATGCTACACATACATGCAATAGGATATTTTTAAAGAACAAGCAAATTGTCGTTAATTAATGACTGTTTTTCTTTGCTAGCTCTATAAAGCACTAACAGACTCTCAAATAGACTCAGCCACATGATAAGGTGGGGCTTCGTTCAAGAGGGTGGCTTATCAACAATTTGTAGCTCTAGGGCGATGGCTTATTCGAAGGGGAGCCAGTTCAAGATTGACGATAATGGGAAAAGGCTTCCACTGGAAATCTGGAAGCATTTATCTGCGTTACCTTCGAAACATTGTGCTGAAAATATTTCGCTCAAAGGGAGAACGAGCAGCTATCTCATACAATGTATTATTTGCTCTATCAAGCTCCTTAACATTGAAAGAACTTTGAATCAATCATGGCAATCGCATTCTTTTAGAAATTTTTCTGAAACACCAAGCTATCGTTTCTATTTCAGTGCAGAGATTCGGTGAAGGAAGGATTCCAAACAATTGAAACATTGATTGAAAGCAAACAGTTTGATAAGCTCAAGAATGATTTTGTATCTTGTAAAGGCATTTCATCTCCGAATGATACTGCCCAGTTTGTTGAAGATTTAGCGGGCGTCTTTACTTTTGTTGTGCAATACAACGATGAGAACTCCTGGATGGATATTAGGAAAGTTTGTGGATACATGACAAATACTGCTAAAAGTTCTTATGAGCGCTTGAGAGATGTTAATTCAGTAAGTACAGCATTTGATATAACAGGCTCTGTTGCTCTACTTTTTTATTATATTTGTCCTACGGGAGGACTCTTGTAGCTTTTGCTATGTGTAACGCTATATAAAGTTTTTATGTTACATTCATTTTCCAGTATCACATGATTAAAGAAGATTCTTAGATTCTAAATCAAGACTTTTTTCATTTTTCATTTTTCATTTGTAGATATTAATACATGGTGGTCCCTCAGAATCATATATATGTTTTACAGGGGGCCATGCTAAAAACTGATTAAAGTAATGCTTACAAAAAGTATATATACAACTAGATCAATTTTACATAATATTTAGCAAAACAAAAGCATGCGAGTAGTAGAAAGCTAAAATACCTTTTCTAATTTTGTTCCACAAGCATGGTCTTCAGTTTTCTCCGGAATGACCCCGAAAGTCCTAGAAGATTTATGTCAATAGGCAGGGAGTTCCAGATCGATGATCCTCTGTACCCAAAGCAGTTTAGGCCAAGACTAGATTTTACTCAATTTAGAGTCACATAAAGTTCTACTTGTTATTGTAGATACTCCAGTGAACTGTTCTATGAGGTAGAGAGGTGCCTCAGCATTAAGTACCTCATTAACCATGCTTGATCATATCATAAACACTAGGCAGTTTTAGTTGTCTTGGCAGGAGCCCAACAGACACATCATATGCACTATTTGTAATTATACGAATGGCACTATTTTGAAATTTGTCTAGGGTTTTGCGGAAAGTGACCCCACATGAGCCCCAAACAGAGCAGGCTCGACTAGCCCCATATATAGCATTTTCAATAAATTGGTTGGTACTTTACTTAGGTTCTATAGGCTGAAATCACTCGATCATCCAATGCTAACTTTCATTTATATTTTGTGTATGTAGAAAACATGCTCATTCAAGGAACTTGTACCCAACTGAGCTTCTAGTCTGAAACCAAATTGGGGAAGCGATATATCTTCGTGATCTTTATCATTAAGCAACTGGTTCAATCCTTTATATAAAGAAATAGTCGACATGTCTTCTCTTCCTCAAGTACATACTATACTGTATTTTTTTGAAAACTTGGCCATTATTGTAGGAGTACATGAGGCAAACACAACTTCAATGTATTGGAAACTCCTATCAAGGATACATCGCCAGTTTGAAGTGGGACCAAGTGGATCCAACTGGTTATGCGAATTCTAGACAATGGTACTATCAGACCTGCACAGAGTTTGGATACTGTGAGTATTTAGTTATACGACATGACTTGTCTTCAATGCAAACGCTACTTTTTCAAGAATTCTTCGTATTACTGATAATAGGTAACTAAGAAGTGCATACCTTGTAAGACTTTATCGTTACACTTGAGTTCATTCAATCAACTTCGATCGCTTCACAATAGGCTACGTGATAGACTATCTAGGAGAAAGGAAATTTTGTAAAGTCACTTCAGTATTATTATCTTTGATCATGCCATTGAATACCACATTCTTATTCTTATCCTTTGTGTTTGAAACTATTTTTGATGTGCGCCTTTGGCCTCTATTATTCTAAGTTGCTAGCACTCGGTACAACGATCTCTTCGGGTTTTGCAATAAACACCACTTTTTGTGGCCAGTAATGCAAAAGAAATTATTCGCCTAGCGTGTTATTGCATTGCAAACAGATCAATTCACGTCATACTGCTGCAGTTTGAGTACCTCTATATTGAAACCTATGAACATATGTAAATTTCTCCCTTTTCTTCAGACCAAAGCTGTGAAAAAGAAACTACCTGCGTCTTTTCTACCAGAATAACAGTGAGTCTAATGATAAATATTTGCCAAGAGGTATTTGATATCCCTCCTGAGCAGGTTTACAAAAACGTTGCCAGTACTAATGAATATTATGGTGGAAAGTCTCTTGGTGTGAGCCGCATCGTCTTTCCAAATGGTGAGTTTACAATAAAGCATACATTTGCTTGCTCTTTTATTAATATTTATCCATTTAATTGATTAGACAAACTTTATCTCTTTCTCTACATGTCTTTTACCAAAGTTGCTACATCTAAAATTTTCATTTCTGATTATATGGATACCAGGCTTAATTGGAATAACAACAATACCATTAAATAGTCGTCGTTTGTACTGATTTGATAATATTGAAATTCAAGCAACATTTTTGCAGTGTTGTGACTAGATGATTACGTCCTTCCTGCTGCAAGCGGCTCAGAGAAACGAAACTAGCTGCAGCTATAAAAAAACACTTGTGTTCACACAACGACGATAATGCTCTATATCCCATATAGGACGACGCAGGGAGAATTTTGGTTCTTAAAACAACACTGAAAAAAAGCAGCTTTGAGTGATTACATAGACGAATCGTAAGAAATCTTGCAAGATTTGGGTATGAACGATGATGATGTGGACGATGAACATTAATCACATTGTGAATAAGGTTTTTGTTCTCAAGAAATCCTATACTTGCATAACGTTGAAAATTTTGTGAACACAATTGCTTTTTTATAGCTGCAGTCTTCAAATTTTTCTGCTTATGAAGTGCTCAAATTAGCATTTTAAAAATTAATGCCAAATAAATTAAAGTTGATGAAGACAAAGTCGTGTATCGCTTTAATTTCTTGCAATAAGGTAACCGCATCTATGTGAAGTACTTTCGTTCATCCAATGACGACAGGGCTACGTATCCAACTCAATTTTGGCTATTAACTATGCAGAGATAAGGAAGCACTGCTATTTTCTTGGTAAATAATAAAAACCCCTTTACTTCCATGATCAAGTGAACAGCTTATGAATTGAGTTTAGATGCCTTCATGATCATAAGTATTGATCTCTCCTGGTATAACTATATTTCAACTAGCTACACTAAGAACAGAGAGTTCTGGTGTTGAATTTATCGAATCATGCCTATAACTCTCTTGATGCACAAATATTCAGTAGTTAATAGCTTCTACTCATAAGCTGCTTTGAGACAAGTTGTCACTGGTATGGGGAAGCAGCTTATACATGGTACGCATTAATCAGAAATGCTACTAGATACCCTTCAAATATATAGTATTCCTCATATCAACTTTTAAAGTATACCTTTGCCCCCACAGGCTCTATAGATCCATGGCACGTTTTGAGTATATTGAAAAACCAGACAAGTGGAGAAGTGGCTGTATTCATGAAAGGAATCGCACACTGCGGAAATATGAATCCATCGGAACCAAATGATCCAATTTCACTTAAGAATGGAAGAAAAGTGAGTTGTGATATACTCTAAAATCTGTATATGTGAATTGTATCGCTCATAAAGCTAAAACTTTTTCGATTGTTAGGACTTATAGGATAAATCTTTTTGCTTATTCATATTGATTCGCTTTTCTTTCAGGAAATTGACTCACTCGTTGGTTTATGGCTAAATTCATATTGAAATCGGAGCATCTTCTTCTAAAAATATGACTCAGACTTATAAGTTTAGACTCAACTTTGGAATAAATTTTAAAGGGCAACTGAAGTGCAAAACCAAAACTCGTAAATAAACACATCTTTAGCATCATAATGCAAAAAAATACCTCTCTGTTTCATCTGCGTTGTTGTTTTACCAAAATATTGCCTTCTTTTGGCTAATTGACTCGACTGGGCACTGCCATTTTGTATTGCTACTCCTTTCTCAAAATGAGGCTTGACGTCACAACGTCAATAGACATCAAGGGCTATGAGTTGGTTACTACAATTTTGGGTATTTCGTGGCAGACATGGTGCATTACTGTGTTCCACGGTGTACGAATTAGTCTGCTACAACCGCTAAGCTGGAATTGTGGGTTATCACAAGATTCCGAGTCAACTTGACATACAGAAGGCCTGGCTTGCACGATTGAAGAGAGCAAACTTCCCTCCGCTAAAAAATTGTTATTTTTGCAGTGAACATTTTGAAGAAAACTTGCTTTGAATCAGGAACTGATTTACAGAAAGAACTTGCTAGTCAAAGCATCAGACGACGCTTGAAAACAGATGCGGTTGCAAAGAAGTTCCTCTTCTACTGCATCAGGGCAACAAACTAAAAGAACTGCCTCTGAAAAAAGAATTAAACGTCGATAGCGTGAAGAGTTAACCCATTTGCAAAATTGCTGTAATGCTGCTTTGTCAGCTTAACGCAAATCGATATGACTGTGCTGGGTACGAGAAACCAATGTTTCACAGATTAAAGAAAATCCTGACCGCATAGCATACACCATTATTAATGATAATACGCAAACTGAAGTTTTCTTGAATTTTATAGTCTTAATGTGTCATTCATATTTTACACTTTTACAGAAAGTGCAAAGATATGTGCTTATACAGGGGCGATCTGAATCTGATTTTCCAGAACTCATCTTTGTGTCCTAAACTGAGATGTATGTGATTCTGGGTATGGCGACTTGACGAGTTTGACGTTGTGACGTCAAGTCTCGTTTTGATAAAGGAGTGGCAATACAAAATGGCGGCACCCAGTCGAGTCAATTAGCCATAAAGAAGGCAATATTTTGGTCAAACAAGAAAGCAGAGGAGACGGAAAAGTATTAGTTTGCATTGAAATGCCAAA
This sequence comes from Cassiopea andromeda, assembly GCA_018155075.1. NCBI lineage: Eukaryota > Metazoa > Cnidaria > Scyphozoa > Rhizostomeae > Cassiopeidae > Cassiopea > Cassiopea andromeda. The sequence goes on along the minus strand of WIPJ01004726.1, from coordinate 16,999 downwards.
GATCTATTGGCTTACGAGTTTTCGTTTTGGACTTCAGTTACCCTTCAAATGTAGATTTAGCGATTTTATTTAATGCTGTAGTTGATGTTAAATGAAAGAAAAAAATTTCAAGGCTCTTCTAGTAACTTTAGTTGTAGGTATCAGGGAAGGTTAAGGGTAGAGTGAAGAAGCTCAATTATATGTAGCACTTGGAACACCTCATGGAGGAACCTATAGTCATATCAACAGCTTTTTTTCCAGAAGGGGCAATTACACCTGTAGCTTACTATATAGATTATATGAGTCGTGATGAAGTAAAAAACCGCTATATTTGAGTATATCCCTCACATTTTCTGACAATGCTGCAACTTTAATCTCTAAACAAAAAAGCTTTGCAAAAACTAATGTATTCCGATAAAATTTTTTTAATCAGAGTCATATGATGACACCGCGATTGAAAATGAAAATATTTCCTTCAATGCAGGGTATTCTAGGGTTCAAAATGTCAAGAGGACTTAATTGAAAATTTCTAATCATCTCCATTGAACACCTTTCAATTTTGAATGTCAACTTCGGATTCATGCCCTTTCAAAAACTGAACAGTAACCGCCAACTCAGAGACCCTGCGTAGAGCTGTGAAATGCTATGGTGACAAACATCGAAATTCCTGCATTCAGTAAGCTGCAGGTTAGGAGATTCATTGTATTCGGAATTTTAAATGCCTTTTGAATGCGGTTTTAGAGTATAATAACTAAACATCGGATCTTTGAATTCCAATTCTGATGTACAAGATATTCTTTTGTTAGCCTTGTGTTACGGTAGCTTACTTTGATTTTGTCATGGATGCTACTGTGGTTTATATTTAGCATCGAACTTTCATGGTAGAGTAATAATAGGTACTGTGAAACTTGATTGGAAAGAGAAAACTCTGATGCTTTTCACAAAAGCGAAATTTCCTATGAACTCTGCCTCTTTCTGTGCTTTGAAACTAGGCACCTTATCTAGAGATCATAATAGCATTCACGACGAGGAAAGCGTGGTCTGCCTCTTCAACAATCAAAAAGGAAGTTAGTGCTACTTTCAAACTATGGTACAACTCTTCGGTTCAAAAAGTTCGAACAGCAGTGTTCGAATGGAAACAGAAGAAGACGAATGCACCAAACAGGATAGCGGCAGAAAGGAAAGGTTTAGGGATCGCTTCGTTTATTCTCTCCATGTAGCTGTCGTTGTGTACCTTTCAGTCGTAATTGTACTTGGAACAGAATGCCTAACAGTTTTCTTAAAGTACTATCCACTAATTTGAGTATGCACTGACGCATAGTCAACAGAGTATTCTACCGATTATAACTAAAAAAATTGGTTATGATGAACTTGTGAATGATGATGGAATTTGCCGCATTGCAAAGAATGCAGAGTTTCAAAACAGGTGTCCGATGCAAGTAATGGTTTGTTCCGAGGACCCAAATATGCTGATACGCTCTGGGATGCTTAAAATGCTCGCACTTTTCCATAAACTTTGCAGAAACATGAAATCAACATTGAAGATAGTACAGTACATTGAGGAATCTTGATAATGGATTTTGCAATCAGCTGTATGAAATGGACAGACAATTGAACTCATAAAGCTCCAATAGACATTTACTATAGAAAATCGTAGAAAATTTTATTTAATTTATTCATGTCTTAAGTTCTTATGAAGATGTTTGGAATAATCAAGTGCGAAAGCTTTCCTATTTCATTCTTGATGTCATTTGCTGCTTGCAATTTGCACATTTCCAATGGCACACCAGAACCGGGGACTGAGGGGGCTACAGCGCCCCCTACTGTTTTGCTAGTGCATGATTTCAAATAATAAATAGCCTATCATATCTAGGATAAGATCTACTCTGATACTCAAAAGGGATTTTCTTGCAATCTAAGGATACTTGTAAATACTTTAAAGGGCTCCACCCTTGACCCCCACTGCTACACCCAATAGGAGCTTGCCACTCGTCCCAAGCCCCGTCACTCAAAAGCACGCCCCCGGCTTCCCTGTTATATTAAACTATAGAGCTAATTTAGAGGCATATGTCAGGAGTCAGGAACCTTTCTGGCTGAGAGAGCCATAAAAGCCATTTTCAATATGTGTCATAAGAATTTTCTAGTTAAGACTTACAACTATGAAGTAAAATAAATCTCAGAGCTCGTACCTCTCCAATATCGTTATTTCACTTGAATAAACCAATTGTATAAAAAGTGCATAAAACGATTAACGCCACTTCCGGTCATTTGCTATCGTCCTATGAAAAGACTAGATGACATTATTATGCAAATTACATTGTAAAGCTCATAGATTGCATTATATATTTTAGTTTCCAATCTGAGCACCTCTTGTGGAATCAGCGAATTGCGTCTGTTCAAGCTGAGGTCTTCAATTCTCCTCCATTGTTCAAATGCACAAAGAAATTCTTACCAAACGGTGCCCTTTGTGCTCTATAACAAGGTATTGTCTAGCAGCAGTTGCGATGGTCCTGCTGAGGCTTTGACATTAGCGCTATATAGGTCAACTGTAAAGGATATGATATAAGTGAAACGTGGTCTTCAACCTGTAAAAGGGATAGCTCTGGAATGCCTCTCATAATTATGTATCTAAATGCCGACCTTTCGGCCTGGAGCAGTGGTTTTCAACTGGGATTCACATTATGCATAGGGGCCTCTAAAATATTATTGGGACCCGCAGGGAACTTGTGACAATTTTGGTATCCAGAGTAGCATTTTGGTCGTCCATGAGTAATATTATCCAGAAAGAATTATATTACTAGAAGCAGAGTTTCTTTTCCAAATTACGCCATAAATTCTCTTAAAAATTGGAGCGACTAAATTTTCGCTGAGCCTCATTATTCTTTGTCTTTATTATTTTGAGACTTATAAATGCTCTTAAATTATTATGAAATATCAATGGTATAAATAGGTCTGAAAATCAAAGAAATTTTTGTTGATGTTTTACTTCATCATAAAGCATAGCAGAAGTGGAACTGAATAATAAATTTCCTATAGTTCAGCATTTTATCTACCAGCAGTAATACAATTCAAAAACACTAAAATTCTAAGTCTGAATGAGGCAACAGCCTGGCATTGTTTTACGATTATTCTAAGATTTCAGCGATTCTGAGCCTGAATTCTCTTATCAACTTTATTCTTGCAAAAACGGTGTATTCAAAGATCACATTCGTAGCTTCCTTTTTTCCTATATGCGTAGTGCTTTCTAATTGGATTTTAAAATTAGGACGGCAATGAAATCTATGCTTTGATGGTTGATTACTGAAATGTTTTCCGCTGTTCAGTTGTTAGTAATTCAACATGAAAATTTGCTCCACTATTTCCTCTTGTAGTTATTTGATGATTGTTGTCTAAAACTGGGAAGCCTCTGCAAGGACGTAGCTTCAGTAAAATCTTGGGGATGTCAGATGTTGCCCTGCGAAAATTTTTTGTCTGTTACTTTGCTTTTCTTTTTAGCAACAGTACTTCACCAATGGTCCTGGGCCCAGTTAGTTGCCTTGCAGAACTAAGTTGTGCTACCATTTTTGCCCTGCGAAATAGCAAATGTTCAAGGTTGGAGTTTACTCACCCCCATACCCACACTTCAGTTTCATCCCTGAGCCTCTTCTTCATTTCTTAGCTCCATAAAAGGATATTTGATTTGGTTAGACAAAAACTGCTTGTTCGTGTAAAGTAAATTTGATTGAGTTAGGTCAAATGATGTTATCTTGTCTTTGCAGTTGTTTTAATTGAGTAGCTGATAATGCAATACACTATGCACTGGAGCATACATAGAAATAGGGATTGGTGATTGCTTCTGCATACATTAATGTAAGTGGCAGGGGGTGATTTGCCCTGTTTCCTTATCGCAGATATCCTTTGTGATATTTTTTCAAGAAAATGTATGAAGTGTTTGCCGAAGCGTAGCATTCAGTCAACATAAACTTCAAGAAACTGGAAGTTCATTACTCTTTTTAGACTAGCCATCTAAATTTCCTCTCCATATTTGACCTTGGTATTCGGGAAAAATGTGATGAATTTAGTTTTATCCAGAGCAAAGTCCTGTTTTCACTACACAAACTAACCTAGGTTTGCCCCAGATTAAAAAAAACCTAAGTTAGTTTCTCGTAGTGTTAACGCGGAACCCAGGTTCACAGGGCCGGCAAAACGTTTTTGAAAGTGGGGGGGCCAAAGTCGTGAAAATGTTATTGCCCTCAAGGGTCTAGCAGCGTGCCGTATGCACGCATGCAATGACTCCATCATTGCTTATAACAGCTGGGGGTGGGGGGGCGCTGTAAGCCCGCCAGTGGGTCCAGGGGGCGGAGCCCCCGGAAGCTCTTGGGATTATACCATCTACGAGGCCTTAAAATGGCTTAGGCTTAGGCCTCCCCCAGATAAATATTTTCTCTTTTTTTGCCTTTACAAGACTGTCAAATGCGTTTGCCATGATTATATTCATGAAAACAATTTTGCTACAAAAAAAGTGGGGGGCCATGGCCCCCCGGCCCCCCCGGTATTGACGGCCATGCGGTTCGCCCCAGATTTATTCAACCTACTTCTGGAGGTGGGTTCCCCCTAGGTCGAACCTAGCTTAGTTCTGTAAAAGTGTAGTGTAAACGCAAACCTGGGGCGAAACTGGGTTAGTTTTTCCTCTGCGCATGCTCAGTAAACAAAGCGCTGCGTATATTTCAACAGAACAGCAGAAGCTCTCAATATTTAGGGAAATCCTGCTGTCACTCAACGAATTAGATATGCGCGATGCAAATAAACGTTGTTAGAAGCGCTGCTTGAAAGAAACTGAAATTTTAACAGGTCATATTAGGATTCGTGCCCAAAAAGCAATTTTGCTTCAAAGAGGCGGACCTTTGGGAAGTTCGCAATGAGACTGATGGCTGAAAATGGCTTGAAAAGAACATTTCAACTAGTAAACGAATTCTCTCACTATGGTCTTCCCTTCTGCGCACGCGTTGATACTAACCTGTGTTCGCCCCAGATTTCGTTTACACTACAAATTGGGAATGCCAAAGTGTAAACGCGACTAAAACTAGCCTGGGTCAGTTTTAACTTGGGGCGAGCCCAAGTTAGTTTGTGTAGTGTAAACAGGGCTCAAGAGATATTTGAATATCCAGGAACCATTCATCTAGCTCTAGGAATTCTTGTTGCATTATCTGCTTAATGGTTTCGTGACAGTTGTGACAGAAGTGGAATAATATATCATCCAAATAATGGACAGTTGATGAATCTTTGAGAGTTGCAGTGATACCATTGATATAAATTATGAACAATATGGACCCTAGAACTGACCGTTGAGAAAAGCCGCAAGAGACTTGTTCTTTTGATGACAACTTTCCTTAGAGCACAACATATTGATGTCAGTTCTTCAAGCATGATATAGACATGTTTTTTGTGCTTTGTGTGAAACCAACTGTGCTTAGTTTCTCAAGCAATACGAGACCACGGTACCAAAGGCCGTAAGGAAGTCTATGAAGATAGCAGCACTATGTCCTTTCTGACATTTTGGGTCCTAATTTGGTCAATTAGAGAGATTGCATCAGTTTCAGTGGATAACCTTCTTCTGAACCCATGTTGTCTATTCGTCCAGATGGTGTTGTTTTCCAAATAATTTAAAACTTGTTCATTCATTACTTTTCGAATGACCTTTGATATGATGGGTGGCAATGAGATAGGACGATAAGTTTCTTCTTTAACTCTAAAATACCCATGGAGAGAAAATTTTGCCTTAAATTCACCTAACACATCTACTGGTGGAGTCAAAATAAATGAAAGAGTTTTTAAAACATGAACGAAATGGTTCCTGCATCCCCTCTTTATTTTGTATCATATATGTTGCCATGGACATTTAGGGAATGTGTGGCCCGAGTGTCATTACTTGGAATGCCGAGGAGCATATCTGTTACCAGCGTTAAGGCGAGATCACTTCTTACATATTGGAAGAACTTTTGCTCACTCAATGGCTGTTGGTACTTTTGATGTTTAATTTGACAGAATTACAATGCACTATGTGGATAAAAACAGAACCTCAGCGCAGTCTTCAGAAATTTGCGGCCACTTTGTCAGTGCACGTTACTTTATGTACCGAGAGAGTTAGTGATTGCTTCATTACTCGCTCTTTGTCCAGTGGTTTCCAATAAATCAATTTTTCTTGATACTAAAATAAAAGATCCTCATTTTTTCCATAAATTTACCTTTAGCACTGATTTCTGCTACTCTTGTGAAATCTATCTTGAAAGTGGCAGCTACAATCTTGGCTTCTGTTAGTAGTATTCCATATTTTTTCAATACTGACAGTACATGCTGTCTCTCTGAGGGGCCACTTGCCGCTCTACAGCTTTGTATCTGTGGGAAACAATGTCGGCCGACATAAAGTGAACACGAAATCCCACCGATCAGAAGTACGACGCTGCGAAATTTTTTTCCGTATACCATCGAAAGCATCCCAGTCCATCGAAAGCATCCTAAATTTCCATGTGACCCTGCTTTTCATGTTGCTGTTGCAGTTTCCATTCTTTGAGTACTGAATGTTTGGCAAGAACGCAAGTTGGCGAATAAACCTCCAGACTCAGATTTTGATTTAGACTCAAATTCAGAGATGCTGACTTGAAAATGCAATTGTCCGTTTTCAACAGAAGTTATTTTTCAAATCCCAACACCTCTTATCTATACAATGAGTGGGCTTTGCAGGAGAACGGAATTTGTCGGAACGGAATTTGTCTCCTAAGTACACTTAGGCCTTCGTAAGTTAGGCCAAGAACAGGGCGGATCCAGAGCTGGACTTTTAGGGGGCCTTAATTGTCTTTAATGTCAAAAGTTTCTTAATACTAATTTTTGGTAGAGCTAACATTGCCGTTTGGGAGGCCATGACCCTCGGCCCCCCTGCATCCTTCCATCGCCAAGAAAAGGTATTTTTCTACAGTAGAAAGTCAAAAGAAATATCAAGAGTGGCCTTTTTCCACAGGAGATTTATGATAAGGCTATCAACATCTGAAAGCTGCTAATTAATACATTGAAAGGGGGCTTCTAAGAAAGCTCGGTCGATTTACATGCCACATATGTTATCCAGGACTAAGTACTGTGAGTAGAAAAAAAATGCGGGCTATATGTGGTCTCTTTAAAAGAGAAGATAGCATTTACAGGTAATTTTATTATCATCTTCCTATGTTAAAGATTGAAAAATTATTAGTGCAAACAAGAAATAAGTTCAATATGCACGACGTTTTCAAAGAGTTTCATTTTTCCATTGTTCTTGCATGTCTTTATTTATCTTCCAATTTAGTGTCCGCATGAACAAGGCAAGAGAGTTGGAAATCAAGAAGCAGGCAGGCGTGGATGGGGGGAAGGAAGTGAGTTGAACACTGGCATGGCATAAATGTGCGGACATCTTTTATGGCTGATCCCATATGGAATGAGGTATGATTTTGTAATGATAGGCTATATAGCGTGGATTCGGCAGAGCCAGACACATATAATACCACCAATCTCTAGCTATAGCACGATAATTATGAATCATAGGGAGGTCATGATCATTATTTAATATTCTATAACGGAAGGAAGCATGAAGGATATACGTTATTGCTACACCATTCCCCCCTTTTTAGTGTGCAACAAAATCTCCAAACCTGAAAGGATTTATATTTTGCCTCAGTCTCACAGGACGAGCCCTTTCCAGTAGTGGGGCCTCTGTTTCACCCTCTTTATAAATGGGGTCGTTTTCAAACAGGATGGCTGTGCCCTCAGATTCAGGGATGGGATAGTACGTAGCTCCAGTGCCTGATGGAAGTACACAAGCTTTTAAATGTATTGTGATGCACCACTCTATCTCTACCTTGAGAATAGTGTATGGTATAATTCACCCCTTTTCTAGAGGTAACCCTCAATGTTCCAATCCAACCTCTACCAAATTTTCAGGGTTTTGGGTGACGAAGCCAAAGTGAACTGTCTACTGAAGAAGGTGCCCACTCCTTAAGATGCTGATCGTAGTACTTTTTTGTTGCGATCTACTAGCAACGAGATTCTGCTGGGCTGACTGCTTGAGAACCTGAGTGAGCGGCGAACTGACTGTGAACATTCGGACTGACTACATGGATTTTTTAGGTGCATGTCTAGATCTATCTCAATGGGTTTGCAAGCGGTACGACCAAGTACAAGCTCATAAGTACTGAAGCTAGTAGCTTCATGTGTACTGGAATTATAGGCATAAACCATCACAACCATCCAAGTATCCCAGTCGCCCCTGTGCTGGGAAACAAATGCTCATAGCATGTCTTGGATGGTGCAATTTTGTCCTTCAACCAATCCATCACATTGGGGTGATAGGCAGTGCCTCTAGATTTATGTGTACCTGTTGTGATGTCGTAAAATACCCACGTTTTTGGTACGTCATTTTGACATGCACAGTTGTAGTAGAACCGCGTGGCTCTTTTAATTAGAGACTTGACGAATTGAGGCTAGCTGTTATGAGGAGAAGTGAGGGTGGGAACGAAGGACAGGAAATTAGTGCTATGCTTAATATGCTGTTTTTTTATGTTTATTAAAATATAATTCATAAAGGATGCTATCTTGTTTCTCTGCCTCAACTACAACAGTACCCATGATTTGGCAGATTGCATGCATTAAGTGACTTTCAAAGTTGCGCCCTTGGTCAAAGTGAATAATTTGGGGAGGGCCAAAGCAGCCAAAAAGAATCGAGACTAGGGTATGGGCAACCGTGCGTGCTTTTTGATCTGGTATGGGAAAAATTTTGCACCATTTAGTGACATGGTCCGTGACTACCAGCAAGTGTTTGTTACCCCTAGGCGCTTCAGGAAGGGGGCCCATATAATCCATTAGGCAGAAAACGAAAGGTTTACTAACTTGGATGTGCCGCAGGGGGGCTGTGTTTCGAGAAGAATCGAGTTGGTTGTGAGCACTATCTGGACAAGAGCAAACAAAATGGGAGATTTCGCCTTTCATCATGGGCCAGAAAAAGCGATTTTTTGTGCGCAACAGTTTGTTTTAGGCCAAGATGTCCTGCAATAGGACTGCTATGAATGCCCTGAAGAACGGAAAGAACTTGATATGAAGGAATAACGAATGAGTATTCTGGTAAAGCATTTTTCAGGGTTGTCACTTTTGACAAGCATATCGTTGACAATGTGCAAAGAATCCCAGCAATGCAAAAGTGCCTGTAAAATGGGATCATGACGCCAGACAAAAAAACGGGGGTTTGGCATCCTAGACACTTTTAACTCAATTACAACCTTCAAACGGGCATCTTCCTTTTGTGCGGCTTGTAAATTACAACAAGGTTTAATGGTTGTTGCACAAGTAGTGCTGAATTGGCCAGTATAACTCACCTTAGGTGTACCTCTGTATAAAGGCATGAGGCGCGAAAGACCATCAGCATTACCATTTTCCTAACCAGACCGATGGACTACATAAAATTCGTATTCTTGAAGGTGCATAACCCAGCAAGCTCAACGCCCTTTTGGCTCCACCAAATGTAGCCAACGTAAAGAACTATAATCGGTAATGACTGTAAATTTCTTTCCTAGCAAATAGGGACGGAAGTGATCAACAGCAAATACAATTGCGAGAGCTTCCTTCTCGGTGGTAGAACAGCCTTTCTCGCCGTCAGTTAAGGCTCGGCTTGCATATGAGATTACATGTTCACGGCCAGAGCTATCGTTCTGAGTTAGCACAGCTCCAAGGCCTAGATCTGAGGTATCTGTTGGGTCAATCCAAAGCTGACACGCTTGCGATATTACATGAGCAGGGTTAACCCGCTTTACCGGGTTGACCCACTTTGAAAAAGCGAGTTAACACGCCTTGCCGGGTTGCCTCACTTCAGGTAATTGCGACATAGCTGTCAATAAGGATTTGACCATGGAGCCGAGCTAGGTCACATAGTCAGACAAGAGCCAGATGCGGGTCGCTGATTGACATTAGACTAAGGGCCTGATTACATGGATGAGTTGACCTGCGTCTGGCTCATGTCTGGCTCTGTGACCTAGCTTGACTCCTTGGTCAAATCGTTATTGACAGCAGTGGCGGCTCGTGGTATTTTTCGCTGGGGGGGCAAGTCTTTGAAACACGGGGTGTGGTCAAAATATCTTAGGGAGCCACACCCAAAAAAATGACATTGGATAGCATTACCTCCAGATTGCAAAATACACGTTTTCTTTTCAAATAAGAAATAAATTATCTGGCTTCAAACTGGAAGTTTTTTAATATTTTGCCGAATACAGCCTGAAATTTTTCTTAAATATAGAGAATTCTGGTGATAAAAGTAACCCAGCTTAGGCAATTATGATTCAAGAAAAGGATGTTCAAGTTTTTTGAGGCATATAATGGGTGCTAATTCCACTTTCATTCCAGTTTTATAAAACATGTACTTACAAAAACAACTCTTTAAAGTTACTGTTTGAAACTCAGCCTGCCTGTTTCTTAACTTTTGGCTACTATCAGCCTCATGTCTCTTATGGACATGTTTCTCATAAAAATGAATGTAATCAGAAAAATGATAAGAGACTTTATTGCTTAAATCTGCTTCAAGAATAAGAACTATCAAAAGCTATTAATTTCTCTTCTGCTGTTTAAGGAAATAATCAATTCAGGCAGATAATTTTTTGTAAAACTATTTTGTAATTGAAAGTATTCATTCTATGAACACTAAATAGTATATATTGTCTAGAATGATATACTTTTGTCCCAAAATTCCAAATAGAATCTAGGTGATGTAAGCAGAAACTATCAAATATAATATGTTGGTTTGCAATTTTAAAAATGCATACAGGCTCTTGAGCTACTTAAAAAGACATTTAGCTCTTATATTCTTGAGCTGGGCAAACATATTAATCACATTTTGATTGAAGTCAATTGAGAGCCAAAGCATTGAGTCTTTCCTCAGACAACTCTCTTTAGCAGTTGTGGCTGGTGACATTTTCTCTTAGGGGGTGGGGGAAGGGTCCAAAAGTTGGGCATGGTCCAAATATTTTGGTGAGCAGACCCTAAATACTGTCATGACTTTTTCTGACCTATAGTGGATAAATAGGGTAGGGGAAGGAGGCATATTGCAATCATCTTGTCTCCTTAAGCATTTAATCTGAGGGTTGTGATAAATAAAAAAATTAAAACCTATGCATCTTTCATGATAATACTTTCAAGAGAATACTGTTAATGCAAGCAGATAGAGGAAGTATCAAAGTTTTTTCTACCAAAGCTTTGATTTTCTTTCAATTTTAGAGGTCTTTGATTCAATAAATGAGGGAAATAGCTCTGATATTTCTAAGTTGTGAAAAATATCAATTAAATTTTGGTTGAGGCCTGATCTAAGGCAATTTTGGCTAAAATGTTCAATATGTTTTCAGACATTGCATTTTCCAATGTAACTTTTTACTCTCAAAGGACTAAAACAATCCTGTTCATTCAAAAGGTTTAAATGGAATTGTGATGATGACCCTTAGAAACAGTCCAGTCTCATAGAAATTACAAGTTAGACTGGATTTTACAAGTTGGGGGTAATGGAACTGCTTTATGCCATAGAGGAATTTGAATGTAGACAGCATTAAGGAAAAGAAATTATTCACAGTATTTTCTACACCTAAAAACTAGAAAAGAATCATTCTCAAAAGGTGGTTGAACTTAGGTATCCATTGAATTCAACCCCGAGAAATATTGTGATAATACACCATCAAAAACTTCAATATCACAGATATTTCCTCTCAAAGGTTTCAAACATAAATTAAGAATGCTATTCAAATGGCTAAACAATTTGATGGACATAGATCTTGCACCATCTGGTGGCATGCTACAAATTAACTGAAACAATTAAGAAATCTTCCAGACAAAATATTCCTGAACGCTAAAATATTCTGAACATGATGTGATAAATGAAATGTTTCAATTGCAATTAGTCCCAAACAACATTTGAGTTATAAAATCAAGTGATGCACCTAAATTACAAACTTCGCCGTGAATCGCTGAGTACTGCCATCCAAAAAGCACCATAGAACTTGATGTAGTCAATCGCCATTGATTGCTTATGGAAACTGTCTTAATACAAGATCCTGTTGCAAGACGCGGGCTATTAGGGCCTAGATGCTTCTCCTCCAATACTCCATTTAATGACACAGGCGAAGAACTTTAACTACCTTCAACAACTCAGATTGCAGTATTGACCAGTGAATTCAGTGATCAGCAAGTATTACTGAAGATTGCGAGTAGTTTAATCGAGACCTTTTGTACTAGCATGCTCGGAGAGCTCGGAGAGAACGTCCCTTGTATGTTTACATTTCAGACCTGTTGTGGTCGTTGTTGTTGTTGTACCAGAGAGGGCAAAATGTGTCTTGCCCAAATTTCGTCAATTTCAGCCAATCGGCTACTTCTTTCTTCGGCATTGGGTTTTTGATCCTTGCTATTGCGCATGTCAGGTAGCCAATTCCAAGGGCAGAATCTAGTTTGCCCAGAAAATGACATCATTTTTCAAATGCTTACGTACGAGGCTCAAGTCAACACAATGAGAAGTAATCGAATCTCGCGCCCCTGAATGCTTGGTGAAACATGCTAGGATATAACATTTTATATTTTTCTCACTGTTATAGCTTAATTGCACAGTTTTTTCTTTTCATTTATTTTTCGGTGGGGGGGGCATTGCCCATAGTGCCCATTAGCACGAGCCGCCACTGATTGACAGCAGTGTCGCAATTACCTGATGTGAGGCAACCCGGCAAGGCGGGTTAACTCGCTTTTTCAAAGTGGGTCAACCCGGTAAAACGGGTCAACCCTGCTCATGTAATATCGCAAACGTGTCAGCTTCGGATTGACCCACTGCATACGGATGTGTTTTGACCATTTCTATGGCTTTAATTATGAATAATATAGGTGATATGTTTGCTATATGTTCAAAGAAATTTACTGGGACTTCGAAAATGGTGGAAACTTTGATAAAGTTATTGATTGACTTCTAGTTTAGGATGGAGACTTTGCAAATGGTATTTTGGCGGTGATAAGCAATGTCAACACGAAGAGAAACAAGGGAAAATGGCATGAATCTACACAATGTCAATGTTGTGACATTTGTCCTAGGAATATTCAAGCGCGAACCAAGTGAAAATGGCTGTGGATAGTAAAAAGCAAGCATTTGAATTATTTTCTCTCAGATTCGGCCGGGTTGGCTGAAGGTCACAGCCGAGGCAAAAACGGGTCAAGCACCCCAAGTAATCCCGAAAGTTTGGCGAGTCAGAGCCGAGTTACTAGCGGGTCAACTCGCCCACGTAATCAGGCCCTAAGGTTTGCTAAGAGTGGTGTGGCAGGGGTGTCGAATGCACTGTTGGTTATTATTCTAATTGCTCCATTATGTAGCTTTTGGAGTCTATTTATGTAAGCTGTGGTGCAACACTCCAGACAGAGGGGCAATATCTAATTTATAGCTCTATTTTGCTTATATACAAGGTCTTCAAGATGTTCTGTGGTAGAAATTGTTTTGCATGCTTCAATATTCCTAAGTGAAGCATTAAAAAGGTCCTAGGTCAAAGGAATTCGTTACATCCTATGCCATACTTAGCCATGTGAAGCCCAGAGAGTAGGCAAGTTGGTAAATATATACAGAACTTGATTATATCCAAACAACTATATGCATATCAATGAAGCATACATAGTAGTAAGTAGAAAACGTGTTGTTAATCGTATCGGAAAAGATTACTAACTAAAACTATGAGTAACTAACATAATATATTGGTATTCGGGTCCAATCCCCTAAAAACGATTGAGTCTCAGACCTCAGTACTTGACATACTGGAGGCCAGCCGAAAAGCTAATCCTGCGACATATCTATTAGCTGCGCTTTGATAGTGTCTCTTGCGTTGAGAGCGGCTCTGCAAAGAACACGTTGTTGATGCTCTGAAACGTCGGAATCGGTTTTATCATTAGTATCTTTAGTGTTATCTATAACCTTGTTTGAGATGTTCAATTCAACGGGAACTAATTTCACAAGAGAGCGTGTTGTGTGCCCCTTTGACGTACGTACGACAGCAGCGCAACATAAACGATCATGTCCGAGAATCAAGTCTTGAATTACGCCTAATTCCCAGCCATGTCTTGGCGTGTCAGAATCGGCAACAAGAACGACATCTCCAACTTGGATAACGTTGCAAGACGTATGAAACTTCTTATTCTGACATGCGTGCGTCTCTCGTAGCAAGGAGAGGTATTCCGTCTGAAAACGCTTTAAGAAATGATTATAGAGTAGAGTACGCTGTTGCTGTGCACGTGAAACCGTATCAACGTCGCCGAACGAGGAATCGAAATCAACAGTATCAAGGGAAGGGTGGGGCAAGGCAGTAACATTGAATCCGAATAGCAAATGATTAGGCGTAAGCGGCTGTAAATCGTGAATATCCGAATTAATGGAAGTAAGTGGACGGTCATTTAAAATGGCTTGAATTTCCTTGATGAGGGTATTTAATTCTGGTAGTGTGATTAGTGAACGGCCTAGGACTTTTTTCAACGATGTTTTTGTTAACCCGATGAGACGTTCATAAACACCACCCCAATGGGGGCTACGAGCCGGTATGTACGAAAAATAAATGCGCTTCAGGGAGAGAGTGCGTTGAATTGCGCTTAATTCCAACTAGGGGAATGGTAAGATGACCTTTATTCTGTGATACGATCTTTGACTTAGAACCGAGAAGGACACTACATGAGTCTTGGGTAAGATAGGCTGCAACACCTAAAGCAGATTTACTGGCATCGGTAAAAATGTGGAGGGAAACAGGTCGAGCTTTATCAAAATTCACCCAGCGCGAAAATTCTAAACGTGAGGCAGAGGTCAAATCCTTTTCAATGGATTGCCACTGTGCGGAAAGATTGGGGGGTAAAGGCTGATCCCAACCAAATTTCTGATCCCATATTTTGGCGATAAATAAACGAGCTACAAGAGTAACCGGTAACAACATGATAAACTTGTAAGAAAAACTCAATAGAAACACCTTTTGCCAGAACAGAACACGAATCGAATAACAAAACAACATAACAGAGTAAATATCTCCAAGCACAGCGGCAGCTTAATTCAAGCAATGTAGTGCAGTTTGCTAACAGCAATAAGTAGCATTAATGTAAATAAATCGAAATGAGTCATTATCAAGTCTCTAACACAACATACCCAGAGGATCATACAATTTACTTGCCTTGCTAAGGACGTGGCTTTTCGTGAGTTGCGTGTTCGCTGAATTGAAATTGTGAACTGGAAACGAGATTGTGTCACTTTTAGTGTCCCAAGAAAGTTCCAAAATCGAAATGGTGGAAGATCGGTTACCCGTGTTATTCTGATGGACATTGTTGCGGAGTAAGTCAGAATTTGTGCACCACTGGCGAAGAACGAAATTTCCCTTTTGCATAAGATCATGCGCTTCGTGAAAGTATGAAATGGCATCAGCCTCATTTTCAACTCCAGAAAGGAGATTGTCAACGTATGGTTTCTCGGAAATATCGATGGCTACTGACAAAAGAAATTTATCTAAACGGTGCTGTAGAACTGCGCCTAAAGACATAGGCTAGCTGCGAAAAACGAAATCTAAGAATCAATTCTATGAGGTTATTCAGTAAACAAGGACCGGTATACAAACAATCATTGAGACTGACTTTTCCGGAATTAGCAGCGAAAACGATGCGTAAGAGGGTCGTGTCAGAATCCTTAAGCACGAAAAAATGTGGCAAATAGTGACATCCTTGTTCGGGCCAGGGCTGCTTTAAATCGGAAAGTTCTTCGATATACCCCTTAGCTAAATGCTCGTCCATGACTTTACAGTATTGCTGTATAAGGCCTAGCTTATTTAATCGTGTGGTTACTTGATCGAGGTGACGTTTGCAAAGTTCTAAATTAGATGGTAACGGGGGGTGGTCAGTCTTGGATGGCAAAGGGGCGAAATATTGTCCGTCTCGAAATTCAATCTGCTGCTGATAGTCATGAATGATTTCATTAGCTGTTTGTTTTTCATGGTCGTAATTAACGGATTGGGATTCGAGAACTCGTTCGAGTTGAATAGACAGTTCAGCATTATCGATTACGTTTGTAATAGAAAACGACGACGGAAATGGCTCAGGGCTATATGAATCAGAACCATTGTTGCATCGTGTGGCTGACGTGTGAAATTTGGGAACTTCCTGTAACTTAGCGTGATTTGCTTGTAACGACGATTCTGTTGGAAGTGGTCCGGAGACAATAGACCCGAATTTAGAAGTTTGAATGAACATGTCATTCACTCCTGTATCAATAGATCCTAGAAAACGATATGCGGAATCGGCACCGGTAAGAATATCTACTTCAAAGCTATTATCGTTAAAATCGTTCGCAAATTTGAAATCGTGAAAACGACGGTCGGTTTGGAGGCGAGAACAACTGCGTTGGTTTAAGGGTTGCACAATTCGTCAGATACGAGAACGTTAACTAATTCGATGCCGGAGGGGGTATTGAGACCAATTGTGGTAACGGAATAGTTTTGTTTCGTAACGCATCCCCCGAGACTTGAAACGGATAGACGTTCGTATGATTCAGGTTCCAGACCTAACTGCTTAGCGAATCCAGCACGAATATAGCTACGTTGGGAACCTTCGTCAAAAAATACATCAGCTAGTATTTTCTTATCCTTTATAACTACAGAAGCAGGGGCGGATCTAGACTGTCGCACAGGTCGCATATGCGACAGTCAACATTCAGCTGCACAACAATATTTTTAGTCACTTGGAAAGTTTTTCTAATTTATACTACATCGAATCAGCTGTAAGATTCTGTTTGCTCTAAGTAGGTAGGGAATTATATAGAGTGTCTTACATTTTCCTATTCTGTGGAGGAGCTAGTCAGAAAGAGGGGATCCTATGATTGTAATCTTTATTCCGGATTGTTAAATCTTACAGTTTTTACTGAAGCCCAACAGGGTAACAAAGTAAATAGAATAAGATGTCTGTGCACAGGATGCTTCTTATCCACTGTCGCACCACTGTCGCACCA
>WIPJ01004724.1:0-10738 GCA_018155075.1 Cassiopea andromeda | reverse complement strand
TTGCAATGAAGGACAGGAGCTTGAGACTGCATCTGATAGTTCCAATTTAATTATTCATGAGTGTGGAAATAATTTACTCATGAAAGTGCATGATACCAAGTGTGATTCATGCGAGGTTAAAGCTTCTACTATTCTGACGCTGTCAAAGGAAATAGAAGCATTGAGAAGAGAAAACGATTTTCTGCATAGAAAAATTTCAGCAAAACAAACTGCAGCTAGCATTTATATTTGCTGCTGCCCATGTAATGGAGAGGAATTGTTCTGCCATGCCAGAATCCATTATATCTTTTCGTAGTGGAATCTAGAGTATCTTTTCGTAGTGGAATCTAGAGTATATTTTCCATCGTCCCTGCGCGACTTGCAACTGCGCATGGTTTGTTACCTTCCCTATCAGCTATTGTTCAGGGCCTTTGTGTGACGCATGCGATGTATGCAATTGTGCTGATATTGGACAGATTCAATAATTACTAGTCCGGTATAGAAGGGGGTGGTAATAAATGGGGCGGGGGTTATAAAACAGTCTAAAGCTAAATAGCCGCGGAAAGGGTTTGCAATAGACGTGGAAGGGGGGCTGGTAAAGTGTCCAAGAAACACAGCTCCTGACATACTTGCCACCATACTAAAATTGGTTCCATCATCTTCTCTTAATATCACCGCCAATAGTGCGACTTTCAACTATGTTGTCATTACTTTGATGGCAGCATTAAAAATGGTTCCTAATAGAACAAGTTCCAAGTTGGTTAATTGTTGTATTGACAAGCATTAGAATTACTGGGGTGGTGACGCTGGTTACGTCATCATGCATAGCAAGTTGGCGATAAAGATAAAGTCAGAGGCAAACATTAGCACGTTATAAAGAGAAATAGACAGACATATCAAGAGAAATGATAGCAATGCAAAAAAACATTCCTTCAGTTTGAGGGTTTTGCTCTTACATCCCTAATTGGTTGTTGTTAATTTTCATCCCTCTCTGTAAAGGGAAACCAATCTTGGTGTTGATACCTGGCTGTATAGGTACATAGCTATTCTTCAGACCCGTATGAAGCTCTGTACAGTGTTAAGATTGTTCTTAATTTGAGTACGGTCTAGAGGCATTCATGAAAAATTGAACAATAGAACTACTGCGTTAAATTTTTGGTGGTAGGTTCCGAACCACACGGATGACTCCAACACTACAATTTTGGTAATAGTTTCTCTCAAAGTTAGTGCATACTCACCAATCTCCTACCGTTACGCATGTTTAAGATGACCCCTGTTACTTATTCGCTATCTTAGGGGTCAAAGATCCGACCTTCCGTAACCAGGTTCATCAGTTGTGCTTGTCAGCGTGCTGCAGCAAGAGCATTTTCGTGTTGCGCGGGTTAATGCGCGCTGATGCGCAATGTGCTGCGAGACTGAGTTTTGTTGTTGCTGTTGTCATGTTAATTTGGTTGGTTGTAAAGAACGCAACATGGTAAAGTTTTACAACAGACTATTTGGTAGACAGCCACTAAATGAATCAAGGTACGGTTGTGGTTATATACTGTTTGACGATAGTGCACTTTTCATAATAGACCAAACTATAGTTGCTAGGTCAATTGCTTACAATCTGACAAAGGAGAGCTTTCCTTTCATGTATACTAACTTAAAAGTATGACAAGGCAAGCCACACTGGAAGTATTGACTTGACTCGCCATTTCAGCCGCTAAAGATAAAGCAAAGTTTACGTTAATGTTCTTAGTACTCTCCAGAATCTCCGAATTACAGATGGTGAATATCTACAAAGGCTTGTGTTTGCCAGAGATCATGAAGAAGAAGGCATTCAGTTCATATTTCATTTCTATACTGAAGCTAGGCTGCAAAGTATTGCATCTGGATACCCAGTGTGTCTTGAGGCTTGTGGAACAGAGCTGTGCAGGCTGTAGTTTTCCCTTGTAGGACACTAAGAATTAAGAGTTTATGCAAGTTCATGTTATGTGCTACAGGTTGAACATAGCTGTAAAAGCAATGCATTAATCCTATGACTATTTGTCACACTGAGAAACAGGAATTTTTCTTTGCATGCTTTAGCTTTCCAACTCTAAGAGTCCATCCAGAGCATATTTAAGTGCCAGTCCACAGAAAATGGAAGTTCTTGAGAGGATATTACATCTATAGAAGCAATAAAAGTGTGGGCAGACACAGAAGTGAGATGCAATGTGTGGACAGGGCCATTCATACTGGGAGATGTATGGGCATGATACACATAAGAGATAAAGCAGCACACAGTTTTCAAGGCAATGCAATCACCTTGTAGTGTAAGGCAATGTAATCAGACCAAAGAGTCTTGGCATGTATGAATTCCAGTGCACATTCCAGCATAGACTACCTGTTCTTTGGTACAAAAGCATGATATTTTGTTTCTAGCATTGGGTTAGAGGCATATGACAACAATTTAAATTGTCAAAGTAGCTTTGTTGTTTATTGCTTTCAAGTTACATAGTGGTTTTCCTTCTTACCACAAAGATTGATGATGATAGCAACTTCAAATACATGGTCCAAAAACAAGTTGCCTAATGTTCTAGAGGTCATGACCCTAGACAGTTTTTCTAAAAAGTAAGCCCCCAGTCCATTATCTTTCTCTCACTCCTCGTCAACAATACTGTATTTCTCCTTATGACTGCTGCTGTACTGTAAATGCCAGATGCTATTGACATTCTTTGACTTTGCTCATGCTGTAAAAACCTTTTAGAGCTTTAAAACATTGTTAACACAGTCTTAGTTAAGCTCATGTGGGAAATGAAAATATTATGCAATGTTTCATTCTCCAGGTTTCAATGAAAACCACCCTCTAGTGAATTCTGCATCGGCTTTTTACGGAATGCAGTGGCATGCTTCAGAAGAAATAACATAATTTGGTTTTCCTGTAATGGAATAATGTTCTTTCATGTCTCCATTTCCAGGATGTAGGAAGCTTAGTTTTTGTGCTATCTTAGTAGATAGGCAAATTGGTGAATCCATCTTTTGCATTAACTTTACCTTGGATATCTACACCTTGGCATATTTTATCTTCCATTAACTACTGCTACAATTGCATTCTCTTCAATCCAGATTTAAGAGAATGTGTTTGATGTCATATGATGATATAATTTTATCAGGATAATATCCAGCATTACAGGGCCATTGCCTGTGATACCCAACAATATGAAAGTGTCTTTGAACTGCTGTTCTTTCATTTCATATGTAAGTGGTAATAGCAATTTTCTCATTGTCCATTGAAATTTCCTATGAAATTGCACAGATAATTATGCAGGTTGTCTGCACCTACTTCAATATGAGTGATAACTAATTTTGTTTTGACTCTGACAGATGTTCTAAACTTGTGCAAAGTCCCCGGTTGTCCTGCTGTGCCTAGGGCTAGCAGGTGGAAGAACATATTTATTTAAATTCTGATTTGCTCCATCAAAAGCAGATGATCTACTTACCAACTTTGTTGAAATAGTCAAAGCTATAAAAACTACTTTCTTTTCTAGATGCAAGTAAAGATTAAGAGGTGGTAAGGAATGCAGGAAAGTAAGTATTGTACAGCAAGGATATTTTGTTTGATATATCCATGCCTATATTCAATGATTTACTGATGAAATGTTGTCAATGTGTGGCAGGCCTGACAAAAGGCTGGCATGGTGAACAATTGAAAATTTTTGTTTTAGTTGAATAGACAGAATGCTTTCAATTTTAATTTTTTTTGTCTTTTTCTGTTTTGATTGTTTTACAATTAAACAATTACTTAATGGACATGAAATTTGCATAGTATTGTCATTCACATGTTATGACAGCAACTCATAGACATTTTGTAAATCAGCATACACCGTTTTCATTTTGCAAGAAAGTATCTGTTGGCATGCAAACGTCAAGAAGGTGTTGGCATGGGGAGCTCTAAGTGCAGCACATTTTCAAGTCAGCTGATGTGATAATCAATCTTTGAAATGGGATATTATGCATTGACGAAGTAGAAAGGAGTCAGTAATCATGAAGAATTGCAAGGTGCAATCACAATCCAGCATCCTTTGCCATCTACCTTTGGGATTTACCCTTTTAGCCTCCCCTAGAAGTCATGAAGTGATTGGATGAATGAGCTAATGTATGTCCTGAATGCCACTGCCCCCATCCTCTTAAAGCTTCCCCTAACCAAAGTGTATTCTCACAATACAAGGCTGTTCTATTACCATGCATGTCCAGCTTTAATTTCACCAATATTCACAAAGGTTTTACATGGAAATTGATTTGGTATTCAGTTGTTATTGCTAAAATATTTTCTGTATTATATAGAAGAAAAGCATTATGACAATGGGACAACCACGTGAGGTTGATATTGACATATTGAGTTGCCCACATGAGTTACTTGAATCAATTGAAGATTTACAGTACACAGTGGAAGAGCTTCAGGACTGCTGTGGAGAGAAAGAGAAGCAAAATCATGAACTGCAACAACAATTAATCAAAAAAGAGAAGGAATATTACAGAAAAACTCAAGTACTCAATGAAGAAATTTCTGCCTTGCTTCACACAAAAGTTCGAATTGCTAAGGAAAATATCATGAAAGGTAATTGAGAATGTTGTTCTTAGTGCTATATTTATCAGAAAAATTTTTGACAGAAAAACATTTGGCAAAAATCTGCAATGACAAAATATTTGATCAAAGTTTTCTATAGTTTCATTAAATATTTTCATGAAACTGTTGATTCTACATATCAGTTTTTATGCATTGAATTTATAGATATAATTTATACATACTATATATATAATTAGGTTTTTTTACAAATAACAATCAGTTGAGAATCCTGGAAATGTTACATTAGTGCCAGGAGAGAGAAATTAAATTGCTGGCTTGATTTTTGTGTCATAAGATGCCATCTTAGTGCAGTACAGTGTGTCTTATGTTCAGGGTAAATAGCTAAGATGTCAAAATATGACATCAAAGATTTTGTTAACCTATTGAATAGAAAATAGTATTTATAATTTATAGTTCGCTACAAAAAAGGAAAATGACAAGTTAGCACTGATGCATGGCCCCTAACATGCTACATGGAATATGAATAGTTGATGAATAGTTGATGGAAATTAATATGCAATACCTTTGGACATGTACCAAAACAGTTATCAATAGCTGCTTATTTTTTCTTAAGTTCAAGTAGGTGAAAACTCTTTGCATTCTAAGCTGTTTGTAGGAAAAAGTTTGGAATGTGATCAAATACTGAAAATAAGTCTAAATCTAACACCTGTAAAGAGCTGAAATATGTCCTCTTTTCAATAGGGGCATTTTCTTAGTGCTACAAACCTTTGGTCTTTTGACTGAAAATTTGTCACTCTAAAACTTTTTGTGATTAATGCACCTGGTAATACCTCACCATTGACATCTGTATTGCGAAATTTCCACCACTTGACTGATCATTAGGTTTTTTAGGGAATAATTTTGTTATTGACTCTTTGCCGCATTTGCATTAATGTTTCCCTCTATGCCTTTGAAGGTTATGACAGCAACTCCATAGCTTTTATTACCAGTTATAATTGATGCATTCTCAATGAATAACCTTTTAACTTTTATTTTTGCTTATCAACTAATTCCTGCTGTTCTCTTCTATTTTATGGTTCCTTATCTTCTCATCTTCAATATTACCACATCTATGATTACATTTGTGTCATCTCTACTGCTCTTCCATTTATTTCATACATTTTTTATGCTGTAATGGACATGCTCTGGTGTTATACATATTGTCTTTAATCATCATTATGTGTATATCATTTTTTCTTTTATTCTATTGGTACTGTCTTCATTCCTCCTGAATCACATGCCATAGCAAATGACCTAAATCTCTAAGCTCTTCATCAGAATCACTACCTACTGCCAATACCTTTCTCATTTGATTTTTCAGAGTGTCCTATTACTCCAAGGTGGTTTACTGCATTGACCAAAACTGTTGAACAGGAGAAAATGATAGCTAATCTAATTAGCAAGGTATTATGTCATTTTGCATTTGTAGACAATGTGTTTTAAGATGTATTTACCTTGATGGTCATGTAGGGCGCTATGACTTTGATATGAATAGCAGTGGAATTTTGTTTTTGTGGTATCTGTTTCTTGCAGTTTTTATCAGACTTTAGCTGCATAAATCTTGATGGCATTGCAATGTAACAGAAACATTACCACATGAGTATTCTATTATTAGATAGCATGTAAAAAGAAAGCTTGTGTTTCTCAACCTGGACAGTGTTTATTTTCAGAGTATAGCTTAATAGGCTCAGTATCCTTAGGCTTTAAGTGCTGAAATAACATCATTCAGAACTTCTCATGTTGCTATGAAAACAACCAACTCAAGAATTTTTGATTTTTATGGACTTTAAAGTGTAACCTTGTGCCATTTCCAATTGTATCAATTGAGTTATAAATAAGCAGGCAACCACAGCAAATATTATTGCTTCACTGAGCTTAAGCCAAGCAGGTGTGCCATTAGCACAACAAGACTCTATATGGCAACATTATCTTTATGTAGAACACACAAATGCGAAATTGAGACCTAAAAAGATTCTGCTTGAATTTAGAAATGTATGCTAAACCAAGACACCAGAGAAAAGTTTTATAAATTCTAGATGGGTGCAGATTTCAATTCTTATTAAGATTTAGATCTACATCTTTCATGATAGCAACACATAAATCTAGCAACAATTCTCCCATTGTGGTAAGCATGCAAATGGAGGTGTTGCCTTTGACATTGTGCCTTTTTGGGTGTATATGAAACTACTGTATACATTCACCTAACAGCATTTCATAAATATTTCAATTGGAATTAATCTCTGTGAAGTCAGTCATTCAGTCAAATAATCAATCATTGGAAAATCAATTTATCAGTTTTATTCACTCCATTAGTATCAGAGTAGATGTTCAATAATGTGATATTGAAACCGATCCATTGTAAGTAGTGTGTGATTCATATCATGGCTAGGTTTTTTGTGTTGTTATTGTCAGATATATAAATTTAAAGCTAGAATTTTGATAGGAAATGACTGCAGCTTTATTGAATTTACACCATTTTTCTCTGATATCTTGGCTTAGCTTGCATTTCACTATTTGTGCTTAAGAGCTTTAGATCTCCACCCTACATTTTTTTGCGTTCTAAATGCAGTTCATTTTGCCAAGTAGTGAGTTATAGTCCAAAAATTCTGCTTCCAGGATGGTAAAACTCTAGCATGTATACTAGTTTTTCCTATGAGTTTTAAATTGCATTGTCTTTTCTGTTTGATGGTGATCTGCATTGATGTGGTGAGACACCTTCTGTTCGGAGGGGCATGCAGAAAATACTGTGGCCAGCCCTCTTGCTGCCTTGCTAACTTTTGACCAACTTTCTTGCAAATTTGAGAATATTGGGGGGCTCAATGCCCCCATTGGCACATCCTTGGCACAACAAACAGGGGCAGATCCAGAGCTGAATTTTTGTGTAGGGGACATCTGATTCATTGTGATGTCTTTTTCATGTGAGACTTTTCTTAACACAATTGCTTGCTATCGGAATTATTGCTGTTTAGAGGGGACCACGGCTCCCTCGCACGGTGAGCTATAACTCACTACTTGGCAAAATGACATTTAGTTAGAACAGGGTCTGCATGCGGCAAAAATGACAGTTTTCTGATCGAGAACAAATAATTAGTCAGGAATAAAGGTATGTAAAAATCCTGACAAGAAACAACAAAATTATGTCACTATTACGTTTAAATGAAAAAATGGCATAAGGACACCAGTTGGGACAAACTCGATCGTTCCAATAATTGTGCAGCAATTTGCAATCTAGATAAACGTGAACAGGAAGCCGTAACGCCAATTTCTGCAGACGATAGACCAAATGTAAATGCTTTCATAGAGCCTGATAAGAGCTCGCCATCTCTTAAGCTAGTAGAATTGATACCAGTGACAGGAAATGATGGAAATATTGATGATGCTGAGCCAAAACTGGCAAATTTGAACTGTAATTGAAGTGATAATCCTTAGATATCACCAGGCAACTCAGCGATGGCCGAGAGAAAGTTGGAAAATTTGCCACGTAACTTGTCTTGGGAAAGAAATGAAATTGGTTCTACCTGTCCATTTTACATTCCAGATACAAGAGACGAGGGGGATGTTGTGGACAATGGACTAGATGTTGGTTGAGAATTGAATGATAATCTGTCCTTGTACAACGATCGTGAGCTGAATGAGGTTTTGAACGAGAATTTTGAAGCCGTCAGCAGCCCGTCATCTGTACGTTCTAATTTCTCCTTTGATGAAAAGATGACATCCTTTGATGAGGACAGCAAGAAATCTTCACGTGTCGTTATAAGAGAATCTTTTAAAGAGAATTTGTGGGATTTTGAGCCAGACAGTATTGTGGATGTAAGCACAGGTATGATTTTTGCACTTTTCTATCCTTTTCTATAATACATTGTTAGGCCTACAAGAGTGTAGGAGTAAGCATTTATTACATATCAAACCAATAAGTTCGTCAATTCTGATACAGTGCAATTACAGAAACTGTTTTCACATTTTTGTTACTTCAATTAAAAATAACTACAAACAAATATTGGTTCTATACTGTACCCTCCCTGGCGTAGGAAGGCACAAGGTCAACAAACTTCCACCAAGAACAACACTTTCAAGTTTTAGAAATATACGTTCTTTTTCAAAGGAAACACAGTTTCAAGTTTCAGCAATATACGTTCTTTATAGAATATTAAGGCTCAATAGAATATTAAAGCTTAGAGGAAAATGCTATCCTTTATTGCTATTCTTACCTTTATTAGGTACTGAGGTTGTATTACCAAGGAATTAGATTTTCCCTAAAAAATGCAATGTTATGTTAAAGTAGAGTCGCTGGTCGAGTTGAGAACTATGATTTATTTGCGTATTGTTTGATGGAGGTGTATGGACCATCATCCATAGATGACGTCTAATCAATGTTGAAGATTTTGAACTCTCCCCCGTATAAATAGCTTTATGTAGCTGAATATAGTACCAGAGCCATACTGACTACAGATCACACTAGTCACGCCCCCTGTCACCCACAAGCGTTTGGAGGCCTCACTTTTTGGTGAGTTGCAGATAATCTTCAGTCCAAACAAAATTGACGCACATGTGTTTATTTTGGATTGATAAATAAGAGGTTTTTTCACTTATCTCTGGTACATCTCTCCTGTATTTATAGCATGTGCGAGAAGTTTTTCTTTTACCATTCATTATTGAAGTCATAATCTGTGTTGTACTATAGGCCAATGAATTTACGAGCCAATGAAGAAAGACGAAGACTGACAAATATCAGAAAATGGGTCATGCATTCAGAATGAAGCTTGAGGACGTATGCAGAATACCAATGTCCTTTGCTGTTTGGAGAAGTACTTACCAGTAAATTCACATTCTGTATCAGATTTAACAAATCAGATGTCAGAAGACAAAACTAGATCATTACCAATGGTATTTGTGAGAAGATCCAACATCCGTGTAGATGGAAACAGCGACCGGAAAGAAATAGACTTTGTAAGAAAAGGAGAAAAGAAGGGGGAAGAAGCCTTGACAGCATGGATGCAATGGAAGACACAGGGCAGGCATGAAACCCCACCAGCGGGGGGACAAGGGCAGGCATTGACCCCTCCCAAAATTTCACTGATATTGCATATAAAAGTGCTTTAAGCCCTCAACTGTACTCTTTGATTGTACATTTATGCCACCTCTCCCAATCCAGGTCAGCTGTCTACATTACTGCAGTACTTTCTGATTTGTAATAGAAGGATCTCTTTAGTCATAACTTCAGTTTTCTAATATTTCCCCTCCTTCTCAGCATGAAGCTCGATCATGAAAAGAAAACCATCTTCTTTGTGATGGTGCTTCCTCACTTTTTATCTTAAGCAATCCCCCAAACCTTAAGTTTTGAACACCATAACTTTGGAAGACTGTTTTGGCACATTGTCAATAACCAATTAGTAACTATTTGTGACATGCAAGAATAGTAAACTATAGTATTCAGTGACAGAGAATAGATGGGGGGGGGGCCACGATTGCAGAGTTTTTACAGCTTCAGAACTCATCTTGATTTATTATGCAATTCCCCCCGAAGCACAAATAAAGTGCAATTTTCAACGAAGTCCAAACGCTCGTGTTTCTACCTAACTTTTTAAAATAAACTATCTACCTTATCCTTATACATTGCTAACAACTAATTGCAATATGTTTGAAATGTTTGGGTCCCCATACTGTCTATTGAGTATTGACCCATTCTCTATTAAGAACCCCCCTCCCCATCCCAAGTTATGCTTTTTTAAGAACAGTGTTAGCTTTTCTCCTTATCATACCCTCTTCTATTGGATGCAAAAGAGTAAATGTTTTTTAACGCTTAGGCCGTCATAAAAAATGGCAATTGCTCTTTGCCAGTCAGAAATTTTGAGCTCTTCGCCCCTCCACCAACATTCAAGATTACCAGATCCGAGGAAACCCACTAGGTAAGATGAAGTAGCGCTCTAAAGTGGACTGAGCACCACAAATACCAGCACAATACGATAAACAATTGCCCTTTGTTAATTACCAGACTCTCACAAAGTTCGATTACAGGAACTCATAAATAAATCTCCTACTACTCTACTCAGTTGATTGTAGTTAATTGCTTTCCCTTCCCAATTGTGACATAATTTCACACATTTTGTATGGTATTTCCACTTGATCTATCCTTGTGATACCAATTTTTTTTTTTTTTTTTATGCACTT
>WIPJ01004721.1:49466-74184 GCA_018155075.1 Cassiopea andromeda | reverse complement strand
AAAAAGAAATAAATCAATGGGAACATCAAATGGCTGAGAAAAGAACAACTCGAAAAGAACGAAATAAGATAAAGGAGGACAGGACAGTTTGCAGAAAGTGTGGAAAGAGGTTTGAAACAACAAAGGGAATGAAGATACATTATGGCAGGATGCATAAGGCAGATAGAGAAGAAAGAGACAATTGTAGTAAGTGCGGGGAGGAGTTGAAGGATAGAGCAACAAAGACGAACCACGAGAGAGAGTGTGAAGGACAGGAAAGAGGGCGATGCCCGGTATGTAGCCAACTGAGGAGTATTGCAAACATGGCAAGACACAAAAGAAGATGTAAAGAAAAGTATAGTACGACTGTGGAGGAGCGAGAGGATGAGGAGCATGGAAGCAATACTGCAGTACCAAGGCAAGGCAGGAGAAGGACATGTATATGTGACAGGTGTGGTAGTCAGCTACTAAAGAAGAATATGGCTAGACATAGAGGAACATGCGGTGCAGAATTCACGAGAAAGAGAAAGAGATGTCAATTTTGCGGGAAAGATCTAGCGGAAGGCTACGTTAAGAAGCATGAAATAGTTTGCAAGAAGAAGCATGACGAGAGAGTGGTGGATAGGCAAACCCCTCAGGGGGCTGAAAAGGCCTAGATCCAAGATTCAAGATTCAAGATGATGATGATAGTGAGGATGATGGTGATGAAAGAAGATCACAGGAGGTACGAAATGGCAACAAATGCAAACACAAACGATGTGCCAGAAATTTCAGAATGAAAGCTGGACTGGTCATCCATCAGAAAAGACTTCACAGAAAAATGGAAAATGCGGCAACTTTTAGGTGCCAGAAGTGCAATGGTGAGTTCAGACATCGAGGAGGCATTGAAAACCACTCCATAGCATGTTAAGGTGGGAAAACAGGAGATAGATAGGAATGCACAATATCTAATAACTTGGCTGAATGGAAAA
Organism: Cassiopea andromeda; assembly: GCA_018155075.1. Lineage (NCBI taxonomy): Eukaryota > Metazoa > Cnidaria > Scyphozoa > Rhizostomeae > Cassiopeidae > Cassiopea > Cassiopea andromeda. The sequence goes on along the minus strand of WIPJ01004721.1, from coordinate 73,234 downwards.
ATTATGCGAGGTATGCAAGGGCGTTGTGACAGGGGGTTATGACCCCAAATTATTTCAAAATCGTTGGATTTTTGGGAATTTTAATGCTTTGTTGGAGAACATTTGGACTTTTGCAGTTGGTAAAGAAAGGTAAAGGTTTCAAATATTATAGGAAAATCATTGAACTCGGCCTCCCTTCCCTACTCTACAGGTGCCACGACACCCCCTGGAAGCATGTAAGGAGTTGTGAACAGAGGAATAACGTGTAATAAGAGAGAGTAGCACAAGAGAGGAGATTAGATCAGTCAAATGCACTAACTGAGAGAAAACATGTATCAAAGAAAACGGTATGCACACATTGTGGTGCAAATTTAACTGCTTCTAGTCTGGCAAGACACCAAAAATTGAGGGCCTACATGGCTTCAGATCATTGACATAAACAACTGCAAACCTCGTGCCTAACGGTGACAAAAGAGGAAAGGAAGAAAGAAGAAGATGATGAATTAACTTACCATAAACAGCAGAGTCAATATTCACGTACAAAACAGCTCTTTCCCGCAAAATCTTTATATGTTGCTGTTCAAAACGTAAAAATTACAGAATATAGTTTAATTGATAAAATCTATGAACAAATTTGACATGATTAGAATAAGTCGATGACAGTCTAGTTCAATGCCAATAAATTTATCCGAATTACCTCAACATATTCTGATGATCCAATCAATCCTGCCTCTTCTCCTCCCCAGCTGCAGAATTTCATTGAACGAGCAGGACGCCAGCCTGTTAATCATGGGATAGGTGAAAAAGCTCTACCTAAGCAAAATGCAATATTTAGGGAGATACTTGGGTCTGGGCTCTACTTAATTCCTATCCCTAAATTTTAACATAGAGGAGAGCGTGAGTTCTCTCGTAGTGCTACCAGGAATCTCTAAAAAGGCTGTTTAACACTTAGAACGTTTTCTCTAACACAGCAACTATTGTCAGGGTGGCTTGCATCTACTTCAGCTACTTCTACTTCTCGACGACAACTAACTTTACGATAAAACCAAACTACTTTATAATACTCAACAGAAAAGATGGTGCAATTTAAAAAATATTCAATAATCGTGTAAAGTCCATAAATTGCCCAATAGAAATTGTTTTATTTCTCTTTGCACAATCATGGTGCAATGTTCCTTATTCAGTTCCGCTGATGACGTATCCGTTGATGTGGAGGAGCCATGCTATATAACAAAAAAATATCAACATGCTCGAATACACCGCACTTCTTTACTTGACCACATGAAATGACTATTGGTCAGAAACTGCAGCATTCAAGCCAATCATAATGCACAATCATCGCTATTCACTACAAGTAGATAAAATAACAAAGTTTTCCTGCTGAATAAAAGACACCCTCAGAGACACCGATGATATATCATCTACACTCTTTACTTTAGTCAGGAATACCACTTCAGCAATATTTTCGGGGGGTATCAGAAGTTCGCCGTGCAAAAATTTTGTCTGTGACTTTTTTCTTTCTTTTAGTAACAATAGTTGACCAAATGACCCTGGATCCAGTAAGCTGCCTTGCAAAAGTACATAGCACTACCGTTTTTGCCCTGCAAAATGGCAATTTTTTAAAGGTTGGGTGGTTAACTCATCCCCCATATCCCCTTAAATTTCATCCCTGATTCTAGTACTTCTTTACCTGTTTTTTTGTGCTCCCCAATAACCTTTGCCAATTCTAGAAGAATCGAACCGCCACTTGATCCATCCACACCGCCAAATGCCCAAGAGTCTCTATGATTCCCAACCATCACGTATCGATCTAAAACCAGACCTCAAAGGGTGAAAATCTTGCAACAGATTCTATGAATGCATGAAATGTATTACAACGTATGAAAGCGGGTTTAAAAGGAGATGCTAGTGTGATTGCGGAGCTCTCATTGCAATAGCGAGGAAAGGTTTTGGAAAGAGTTTGAGTTTGAAGAGGGTTTGGGTGTGAGGTTTGCATACTCATTATCTTTCAGGGGTAGCATGCGCTTTGGAACAATACACCTCATGTGATTAAAAGTAGCAGACCTCCAAGGGTGAAATCTTTGCAATAGATTCAGAAGAGTGTGTGATAATTGCTATAGCCCATGAAAGTGGACGTACACTAAGATTCCTTGATATCTTTTCGCTGATGTCTCAATTGGATTTTTCCCTGTTGCCGGGCCGTCGTGAGTGGAAGGCAATGCATTTAATCCCGAGCTTTGAAATATGCTGGGTTGCCATACAAGTCCTTGTTGGATGCATTGAACCTGGTTTTTTGGGGATTTTTGCAACTTTTACACATAAATCTAAGTGCTGTACCTAATTAAAAGTTCACTTTATGCGGCCGCATTTATGCCAAACTTAAATTAAATTCTGGTCTGAATTGAACTCGACGCCACCAAACTGCGGCCATATATAACTTTGTCCTTAGCTCATTTCATGTGCTGATATAAGTGTGTAGCATTCTTTCAGCAATATCAGTAGCTTCAGACAGTATCATCGACATGCATTCGCCAGTTTCATTGGAATATATTCGACAGTTTCATCGGCATACATGCGACAGGTTCATCGGATTTTTCAACAAGTTTTGTAACTCGTCGATAATTTACTCTCACCTGCCACAATACCTAAAGTGTAGTGCATTGATAGCCAATTTTGTGCAGCAATAGAACAATTTTATGGCAATAGCACGGCTTTAGAACTGATAAAATATACAATGATTTAAGCATTTTAATCGGAGACCTATTTTTTGAAAGCATGAAAATGCAATTCCATTTTATTACCATTTTCAATACAATATTTACAACCAGCAAACGACAAACATGTTTTCTTTGCTTTTAAAAACTGCTACTTTTTCGTGCTTTTCCAATACAACCCTGACATGCAAAAGGGCGTTGGTCACATTAATAGCCATAGGAAACGGCGTGGTTTTCAAAAAGTTTTCTTGGGGCTCTGTCCCCAAACCCCTATCCTTCCACGTTACCACAATACCCCCATTTCCTTATAGTAACTCTAGCTGCCACGACCATCCTATCAGTAACTAAACCAGTCACTTTGAACTGCAAAACACTGTAAGTGAGTGCAGGTCCTTTCCGAAGTTTATGACGTAATAAAGTAGACATTTATTGACTTATTTGTTCGCTTTGTATGCTTTGCACGTCATGAAAAAATAGCCACCACCATTGAAACAGCGATAGTCTTTACCTGAGCTGTATTGCATCACTTATTCGTGGGCAGCACATACTTCAAAATACAACAAAAAATTGCGGCGCCTATTCGAGTAATTATGGTATACTTGAAAAGAGAATGGGACGAGTGACGCACCTGGATCAGTGGCTCCTTTTATAGTTCCTATGACATCTGTTATCTTCATAATCTCTCTGCTATTATGAACTTCAATTCTAACAGACCTGCACGTAAGATAATTCAATTTCTTTCAAAACTTGTGACTTCAATTCCATGGGCGGATTTTGATTAGATCTTAAGACCAAATCATCTTGACAGCTTGAGGTTAAATGGCATTATTACTGGACTCCTAAGCATTGATTTTTAATATGGTGAAGGTCACTACGACTATCCGGCATTGGTTTGATTAGTTGATTCAGTTTGATAAGCCTGATTCAGCATTATTATTTTGCTATATTTGATTGCTCAATTTGATTAGGAAGCAACAGCACCTTGGATATTGTACCCAATGTTTTAGAATTCGAGCTGCCTCTAGCGTATAAAATTATGAGAGAGACCCATGTTTTTTATTATTTCAAATAATGTACCAAAAAGGGGAAATGATTTCAATAAACAGAGTATTTCGCTAGTTTTATTATATTCGCTCAACAACAGGCTGAGTAATGTGAATAACTGTTTCATTCGAAAATTAGCCATTGCAACTAAAGGAAAAATAAGCATTATGGTATAGTTAGGGTACTTCCAGTCATTGGTTCTGAGAATTTACACTTGATTCAATGACATGAAATCGAATACACGCTTTTTATTTCATAAGGAACCTAGCTTAAGGTCCAGTTATAAAAGTTCCGTATCTTCGCACCTCTTTTTATCAAACTCTAGTACTAGAAGTTCTTTAATTGTTCTCTGATTTTCACATAAAGTGCCATCAGAGCCGCTGAGAGAATTCTCCAGGGTAAAAGAGTTGAGGACTCCTGCAAGCGAAGCGAGCAGAAAAATCTTTGGATCGAGAAATTAACTTTGCAAAAGTACAGCTGGTTTATTTTATAAGGCCCCCAGACCTTGAAGTATTGGGTGACATGAGGCCCCTTGGAGCTTAAAGTTCTGGGGTAATTTGCCCCTCTGCCCCCTCTCGGAAGCTCTGAGTGCCATACAAGTGGTACAGATGCAAGGACATATCAAAATTCTTAATTTTAACTCTTAACTTTTTGCTAGTACTCAAGAAATAAAGGACAAATAAGGTAGAAAAGAAGTTTTAAATATATGTATCTATATGAGCTTTGGTTGTAAAGGAATGAAACTGGCTTCATAATTCTTAATTATTTGTGGTTATAAAATTGTTGAAATCGAAAAGTTCTGTAGGTTCTTTTTCCGTTAGCAGTATAAGTTCTTTGAATAATTCAGCCTTCTACATGCAGATTCCTCATAAAGTGGTTCCTTGTAAATAACGAGCGTGTGGGGCTGCTGCTACAGTGCTATTAAAAACTAGGGACTATGGCGCCATATCTCTGAATTTCAGAAAAGCCAGTTCAAGCCGGATTCACAAAAAAATTCCGGTTCCGGCCGGATTTCTAAAGCTCAGATCCGGTACACCCCTATTATCAACTTAAAATCACATGCTAATTAGAAGCAATTCGCTCCAACATGTCATTAATAAAAGCAGCATTAAGCCATCCAAACAATGCATTTAATTGCGAGCTTTGAAAAATGCTGGGTTGCCATACCAGTCCTTGTAGGATTCGTTGAACCCTGGTCCTAAACGATATGTTATGCCAAGGCCACCAATCCAATCACTGTCATTTATCGCAGGGCCTTTAAGCTTGCTACAAGACATAAAGAAGTGGTTGAATGACTTTTTATATCTTAAACAAGAACCCAATAGAGAGAATTTCAACTAAATCCAATATAGAGACTTTCCTGTTGGTGTGATACAGGAGAACAGGTAACGTCACAGAATATTCACTCAGTGTGACTGAATAGACTATATGTAACTAACTTGGAACAGGGTACAATATTTGGACTATCTTCTGTCTACGCCTATAAGCCCCCGGCAGATAAACCCACATTTTCCCTAACGCATGCTTTACTCTGGGTATAAGCACCTCCGCAGAAGGCCCTCTAGGAGTGTTCCTTAGATTGAAGCGAAGAGTAAATTCACGAATGGCACTGTACCTTTCTTATCATATCTCCAACTTTCTTTTTGTGCAGTATTTTACTGCAGCAGGCAGTGAGAGTGAAGCTGACAGTGAAACAAGTGACGAAGAGAATGCATGAGTACTCTTCTGCAAAAACTGGTCATAAGTAGTTACTATTTAGATTATTGTCGAAGATAATATTATCCTCCATGTTTGGGCAAGCAAACTGAGAATTCTTGATCCTTTTCTTGCTGAACGCTTTTGTACACCCCGTAGATAAGCCCTCCCCCCACAGATAGGCCCACCAAGAAAGCTTTATAAGCACATATACGCCCTGGGCTTATAGGCAGAGAAATACGGTATGTTAGACTATCCTGCACTGAAATGAGCTTCCCTGGAGTGGAATTGACTTGAGTAGACTGAATACAAGAACTACTAACTACCTTCGTTTATTCATTCAGTAATTCATTCTTTCACTAGTTGACATATTGATTCACACATACCTTGAGGGGTAGCCTCATAAAAATCACACTTTACATCCAGGCCAATTGATCTAGGCTATAACACAACAACAACGCAAATTCTATAAATAGCAGAAAACCAATACCTCAGAAATTGCTTAGCATCTCTTGCCGAAATTGGGTGACTGGGAATTTTAGGCAAGCCAGGCGCAGTTTCTATTGGCAGTCTGTATGCGTCATCTGAAAAGCAAGCGATAGAATTTAGTTTCTTGAATGTGAGTGCGTCAAGTGTGACATCCTTAAACAGAGAGAATTCAGCTGCCATTTTTCAATGGTAATATGAAAAGAGTAGTTTATCAACCTGTTAAAGTACAGGTGCTCCCAATGACTTGATTTTACCTCCGTTTCCCCCAGTTCCTTGGAGCTTTGAGGGTGCCTCTGAGAGGACTTAAGTTCTGGCACGAGCATTTAGGACCGGATGCCCTTACTGACGTCACCATAGGCCTGCATTGGGCCTTGAACCCAGGATAATGTTGGTCTGAGTCGAGTGCATTACCGCTAGGCCACGGCTGCTCTAGATGCTCCCAACGACTCCATGGCTTTAATTTCAAATAGCACAAATCACATGCTTGTGTGAGGGTTTTTTCGATGGGGGCTCTTTAGAAAGGGCCAATTCGGGGAATTAAATTTCTTGAATAATGATGATCTGCCGTCATATGAAGCATCCTGATGGCTGCAATCCTGAATTAATCTTACTACTAGATATCTTCTTCCCTTAGTGAACTAAAAAAGGCACATGTTTCTAACATTCTGATCAAAATGGCTGTACAACACTGAACTCGAAAGGCAATTAGTTGTCATGTCTGTGTTGAAACATTTAAAAAGTCACAGGTGCAAAGAAACTGCCAATTTTCTTGACGTGTTTGATGATAAGACGTTCAAAAGTAACTCAATATCAAAGCGCTCCTCAATTAGCTTTTATACTAAATAGTTTGATAACTTAATGAATATTTTGATTTGACGTGATCATCAGTCTTGAATAAGGATTTGAATGTTGCCAGAGGGGAAATTTGATAAGTTGATTGTATATTGTGATGAAGTCTATTAATGCTAAAGCTTACCTATTAAAAACCTTTGATTGGACGATAATTTACCAGTATTTGCATGTGTAGTTACCTTAATTAATGCTAACTTAATTCAGCATAATTAGCATAATCACGTCTTTGCCTACTTAGGCGTTCACCTTTCGTTTCACTTTCTAATGCACATTCCCACATATCTACTAGCAGTAGCGTACCTTGATATTTATATATTTATCTATTTATTAATTTATTTGTTTTCATAGGGGGAATCTCCTTCCCGTTAGTTTGCCTGCTTAGGGAACTCCTCCTTAAGAAGTCATGACACCTTTTTCAATAGTTTACCCCATTACATTCTCCCCTGATTTTTCTTTAAATTCATTTGTAAGGTGTATTGTAATGATACCCTGTATAGTAAAGTTATATATATTTCTACTCTCTTTGTTGCTTTTCTTAGCTTATTGTAAATTTATTGCTCATGCTGTTGTGTTGTAAATTTAAATTATTGTAAATCAAATCTCTGAGTGGGTGGGGGTGTAAAGGCAAGCTTACCAGTAACGATGACAATTGCCGACCATTTAATTGGTCGCTTTACTGATAGTCCTCCCATTTACCGAGCACTTACCAAAATAGTAGGGTGTCTCACTCCACACCCTCCGGTAAACACGTCACTGTCTTCTGCATTCACTTACCAGTTGAAGGCCAGCCGGGTGTTAGGGCATCACCAGCTCCCGGTCCAATAGAACCACGTTGAACTCCACCCCTTGGCATCCATAGACTATGGGGGTATGTTTCATTAGCAGCAACCGGCCCATAGTCTTTAGGGTCGCTGTACATCATTATCCCAATAGCACCATTGCTTTCTGCATTTTTCACCTAAAATTAAATTACTCAAATGCAATGAAAAAGACTTTCACGTAAATGACAGCTAATAACGTCAGTTGCCAACCAATCTGAATAGCTTAGGAGCAGTATACTACTGCATGGCCCAGGGGCTGCTCTCTACTGTTATATTCGCGGGCCCATGTGAGCTATTTTTTCATCCTCAAATATTGAGCCACAGTTTCGAGGAACCCCAAATATTGGATCTCAAGATGCTGATTCCCTACACATTGTTACATATTTTGGACTATTGCTTTCTTAAACGTTTGTTCAATGTCATTACATTTGTGACAAAGTCTTCACTGTAATATTTATAATATTGAAGCTTTAAAATTTGGTTTTCTTCTATAAGTTTGTTTTCAATTCTCAGACCTCAAGCATCGAGTGTGTTTTAAGCTGCAATTCTCAGACTTTGAATATTGAATTTGTCTTAAGTCGCAATTCTCAGAGCCCAAATATTGAATTTTCTTAAGCTGTAATTCACAGATTCAAAGCATGATTTTTTGTAGAATCTCACACCAGTTGCTTGGCCACGGGAGTATGGGGGATAATATTCCCCCTCTTTTTGCAAAGATGGTCCTCGGGATTTCTTTAAAATCGATGAGAAAGTAATTTAGAGGGGTAGTAGTAAATCCTCAGAGAAGTAGTGGGCGTGAACAATGAATTCTGATTAATACCCCTCCACTTTTATAACCCTGGCCACGCCCCTGCAGCACACCCTATATATGAGAGGTGCAATATATGCAGTTATCAAAAGGTGAATAATCGACTAGTTGGTAACTCTGTGGTTCATGCAATTAAATCTTTGCATTACTCCCCCAACAATCCTTCATGATTCAGGTTCTGTTCTTATGCTCAATTGGCAGTTCCACTCAAAGTTAAAAATCTCGCATTTAGGGAGTGTATAGCATATATGTAACTCTAGAAATAAATCTGTAATAGCATATTCCGTCTGATAGACAGAAAAATATATAAGCACAGATAATCAGAGACGAACACGAGGACCAACGTCTATTGTGCGTGAAGTATGGCACAAATATGCTTATAATAGTAAACGTCTTTTCTTATAAGAAAACAGTCATTTTGCATGAGCCTCAATTTTCTTAACTTTTCCCGAAATTGAGCCAGAGATTTTCTTAACTTTTTCTTAACTTTTGCTGAAATAAACTGGCTAAAATGGTTTACATATTCGTTATTAATATTGTATACTCGAATTGGAGTTCCATCTTTAACATTTTGAATGTAATACTGACGAAATATCGATTTTTGGCGAATGAAAAACTTAATTTTGGAAAATGAGCCTCGTGATCTTCTAACGATTTTCTTAAGACTTTGACGATTTGAGCCTCATTTTCTTATAAACTTTTTTCTTATAAAACAAAACGTGTAGAGACAAGATATAAGAAGCGTACCTTCTCTCCTCTAAACAGTTTACCATAACGCACAATGACTATCTTCCCTGTACAGCTAATATTGTAAACATCTTTGAGCTTTTGGAAGTCCTCTCTTCTACCGTAGTTGACGTATACCAATTGTCCCTAATGCATAACAGAATCGTTAGGGTATGAAATATAGTGCTGGAAAATCGTAACTAATAATGTCATTCGAAACAACAAAGCAAGCAATGATAAGGGGTCAGGCAATTGCATCTCTGCGCACTTGGGCGGGTTAGAATTTAAAGGCTGTTCAATTTTCTCACCCCGTTAAGAAGTTAGTACAAGATCTCATACTCCATATTTCAAGAATTTTCCAGAAAGTTCTCTACCCCTAATTATCCTTTGAGAAATTTTCCAACCCTCCCCAACTGTGACCCGCCCCGGTACCCAGAATTATAAACAACTAACTCCTAAATGTATGGATGGATCTATTTTAGTGAAATTGACTTGTTTTCATGCTTCAATCCCTCTCCTTACTTTACATTAAATGCCCCCAAGCAATCGACTTTGATGGTGGAAACGGCAGACTTTAAGATGAACTTCAGGATGAGAGCGGTGATAATATCTGTGATTCCGTTAGCAAGAGTTGATATTGCTCAGCAAAAATCGAGATACCTTATTGACTCTTTTTATGCTGGCCCTTTTAGCACCGGTCCTCTTATCGCCGGTGCTTTTAGCGCCACTTAGGGAAAGTTAACGCCTCCATGGGTCAATAAGGTAGTCGAGTGAAATGTAAAAAGGGTTTATCAGGCATTAATTCTTTGTTTTTCCTTTTGTTCACTACTTACTAGTTAATGGTCAACTGATCATCTGATTCCATGTATGGTCTAACAATAGGGAGAAACGCTTGCAATATAACTTGCTTCTCTCGTAGTTTCTTTCACTATATCATATATTTAAATATATTATATATTTTAGATTATATATTAGGAGCATGGAAGCGTGCTTGCATTCCAATTTTCTTAAGTAGTTTCGTTCTGTATAGTTTAGTCCGAAAAGTATACATTTAATTAAGTTTTGTTATAATTTTTGGGACTTGGTAGGAGAGTTAGGCCGTAAGTTTCGCAACTATGTGCAAACAAAATAAGGGGAAATCAATAATGGAATAAGGCAAGTTTTAACTAGTGAGAGCGTATCGAGACAGATTAAAAATTCGATACACTTGAAAGTGGAGAGGCCTGGCCACTAAGGTTAGGGATAAGCTCGGAATTCTGCTTATTTTAGGGTTGCCAGAATTGGGATTTTATCCCAAGATCTTGGAATTTTTGAAGGTGATGGGATTTTTCTTGGGATTTAGTTTCTCCAAAAAAACCTTGGGATAAATCTTGGGAATTTTTCAACCACAAAAAATGTGCATGAAGCAAGTGCATAACGTTCTAGGAGAGGCAGACCTGGAGGGCTCAGCTGTCTAGCTATTTCTCTGTTATCAAGGACGTAGGAAGCGGTCGAGAGCGTGCTCCTACATGCAGGCAAAAGAAGCTATATGTCCTGAAAAGAGGCATTCTATATACAAAATTTTTAAAAGTGAGAGCAAAAGCCCCAATGCCTCCCTAAGCCCCTACGTCCATGTCTGCTCTCATATCGTAAATCTTCCTATTTGCAAAAAGAATTAGTGGATGGGACTTATGCGAACAGGCCTATTTCAAAGTTTGGTATTTTCTTCAAAGGCTAAAGTAAAAAATGACATGATTTTCTCCATCAACTAATTTAAAAATTACAAAAAGGCCATTTTACAAGTGAAATTTTACAGTCAGAAACGATTTTTTCATCATCATAACGAAAAAAACTTTTCTTTCTGCATTTGTCTTTAGTGAAGTAAGCAATACTGTAAAGCTATTGTTCCGTGTGGGCTTCGTGAAAGCAAGAGATTATTCTGCAGTTATGCTTCCTCAAATATGGCCCCATGGGGGCCTTATTCAATGGGCGCTTATTTGCAGAGAATATCTTTTACCTTTAGGGCTTTTTCAAGGAGGCGCTTATTTGGAGCTGGGGGTTTATTTGAAGATTTAAGGCATATTGATAGCATTGCAAGTTGATGAATAAAAAGCGTAACTGAAAATAATCTATCTATCAACAATCACAACTGCAAATATCCCTGGGAATTTTATTTTTGAAAACAATGGATATTGAGAATTTTTGAGTCTCAGCTTGGGAATTTATAGAACTTCAACCTGATAACCCTGCTTATCTGTGTAGGCTATATTATCATTTTCAAAGCTCTTGGAATTTTCAAAGATATGGCAAATTGCTAAGTGGTCTTTTATGGCACCTTCTTCTGGAAGAAAAGTGTACCAAAAGTGAACAGGTCCGTCGAGAGAATTCTGACGTCCAGGGGCAAAGGAGAAAGATGAGGCCAACTGCTAGCGAAGCGAGCAGAACATCTACAGGATCTAGAAGTTAAATTTGGAAAATTAGTGCTGGTTTCCTTTATGAGGTCCCCCAGACCTTGAAGCATTGGGTGTTATGAGGACCCTTGGAGCTAATAGCCCGGGGGCGATTTGCTTCCCTGCATTCCTCTCGGCGGCTCTGAAAGTGAATCATATTGACTTATCTAAGATAATTTTCCTAAAGTTTGTTATGCTTATTTCTTCGTTGTTTTGTTTTAATTCGCTATGTTGAGTTAGCCTCGTTTAGAAACCTTAGTGGCAGATAGGAATAATGGCAGCCATAGAAATATGCTTTTAGGAGAAATCGTACACTATTATACATGCTATTCCATACATAAAAGTGGGCGGGCCAGTGCCTTTGACCCCTTGGCTTCGACGCCCCTGTATATTTTCTAATCTAAATATAACCAGCATTTTAAACATAATTTCATTTCACAAGTAGATGAAGGATACCTACACTGGCATTTTTAGCTGGACTAAATGCGTTAAACGGTTGGTAGACGTCTGATGAATTTTCTGCGGGATCAAGAATGTCTTCCATTAACTTTGTCTTAAACTGCGTATTATTGCCACTATCCAAAATGTATGCATAATTCGGTTTATCTCGATTTGGATATGACAGCAACACATTGTACGTGAGTTTCTCAACTTCATCAAAACCATAAGCCTTGAATCGTTTCTCATACTCGTCAGCTAGTTCATTGTTCCTGGGCGAAGCAGCAACGTGGGGTTTTGCAGAGAGGTACCTAAAATACAAAAGCAATTTACCATGACAAGTACACCAACGCAGAAACATTCCTGCAATAAAAAATATAAAAAGTACATATTTTATTTACGTTTTAATCTGAAACGTATTTAGGGGAGTGCATTGAGAGGCAATACCTGCCCTAGTGAAAAATTGTGTATACTTGAACCCTCAATACACTTTTTGACCTGGATATTTGAATAATTAAAATAAGGTTCTTAACTCCTCCTTCCCAAAACATATTCTAGCACAGGCAGGTTTTGTCTCTCCAGAATATGTCCTCTGGCTACGTGCTTGATTTTAATACTGGCATGTTGAAGAAGAAGTCAAGAAAAAGCTTCGTTGTGAAACTGCCAGTTGAAAGGACCGGGAAAGCATTAGGACTTCCTCGTTATACAACCAATGCTTTTCCTTTACCACACAAGGAATTCTTAAAGGATTTTTTACTGGTGGGGCATTTGAGAAAATGGCACTCTAGATAAGTGCAGAAGTTACAGATTAACAGACTTTCAAAAGCACTTTTAAAATATTGGATTAGACCGTAGAGCGAAAAATTCATATAAGTATGCCTATATTTCAAACAAGACAAAAACAAGAAAGTTGCTGAATCAAAAGGGAAATTAATTGGTGGGGCAATGACAGGAGCTGGTGGGGAATTTCCCCACCATGTTGTATGCTAAAAAATGCCCTGCTACCGCACGCTTGCTTCATGGATTGATAACTTGAAAAAATCAACGTATACCAATTACAGTGGTTGAGACAGTAGATCATATAGTCTCTATCAAGACTATCATTTAAAATTCAATTTGGTTGTAGATTATTACAAAAATAATGAAATAGTGACTTCGAAAAGAATGTGTAACTAGAACAATCAATATTGATTGCATGCTTTTCATGTTGAAATAACGAAAATTGTTTTCTCCTCAATCATGCCATTTGATATTCGCATATAGTCTCGCATTTCCAAAAGGGGTGAAACTAGGGGTGGGTGATTTCTAGAGGGGCTCAGGGGGCGGAGCCCCCTTGTTGAAACTTCTGCTCATTTTGGGGGGCTCAGCTCCCTAAAGCTCTTGCATTGGTTTGGCTTTTCAGAGTTTATTGGCCTTGCTTCAAAAGTGCTATGATCAATTGTGCACTGCTATATGGCTATTGAGGCATTTTTTATTGTTGACTATACTATATCAGTACTAAACTGAATTATAATGTTTCCATCTTTGGAAATATGGGCGTGGTTGTGGATGAGCCACACCCAAACTATGGGCGTGGTTGTGCGTAGAGCCCCTCTTGCTAAAAGTTTTAGAAATAACCAGTGGGTGAAACACTAAGTGACTTGAAGTCCATAGTTCTCTTTCGACTGCTATCAGAATTACCAATATATGGTTTCCTTTCTAGTCGTCGCTCCATCAAACTTGGTGTATCCCAAGGCTCTGTTATCTCTCCTCTATTATTCATCTTTTCGCTGATGAAGCATCCCACATGGATCCTTTCTCGAAATTCACAATGCTTTTGGATGGAATTTTTCACTCAATCACAGGGCCGGATTTAGGAGATGATTATTGAGGTAGTAGATGAATACCAGAAGGTGTTACATTCCTACTGCGTACCATTACATGTAATTCAACTTGTCTAGCTATTTCTCTTTTATCCAGTACAGTAAACCCTGGTAAATCCTTCTTTGCTCATTTCAAACCAAAGCCTTATTTCTTACCAGTAGTATAGAATAGCCAAATATAGAGAAATGGGGCCAAAAACAAACTTGCTAAGATTTGGAATTTTATATGCAACTGCAGATTGTGTAAGAGCTTTATTGTAAATCTATGTTATTTTAATATATATCTCTGTCCTCCTTTGTTATGCTTTGTTTAGATAGATTTCTGTCCTCCATTTGTTTGGCTTTATTTAGCTTGTCAGTGTTTCTGCCTAATATCAATAGTGCTCGTCAACGTATTATTGCTGATAGGAATCAAAAAAGTCCTCTTCGAACGATGTCTATTTGTTGGAAATTTGGGTGGTGCACCCCACCAACAATTTTCTTTAGCTTCACCCCAGAATCAAATAATAATTATTATTCACTGTCATCATTATAGTTAAGTTCAATCAAGGAAATAACACTGACTTTTTACCCTTGTTCATGAATCATCAACTGTACATTTCCATTTCTTTCAAGCGCATTGTTTTCCTGTTTCCTCAAATCTTTCATGGATATAATAAGTTCATGCCATTGAACATACACCTTAAAAAATTCGTTTCCTTTCTAGAGCTGTGGGTATTTTTCTTCCTTTTATCAGTTACTATGAATAAATCCAAAGTTCGTCCTTCTTTAGAGGAATATTCCCATTCCGGGGTGATGCTCCATGTTTTCTTGGCAGAGTTAAGTCCAATGTCATCGGTATAGTGAGAAATACAAACCTCGCCACATTTCACTAGCCTCTTTTTCGTGAATGCCTAGTTGTTGGCATTTCTTTTCTTTATGAATAGTTCTACAGAGATCATTCACAGGAAATTAGGAATTGTTGTATCTGATCAATTGACATCAAAGCCACTCGAAGGTGTGCTTTTGGAACTCTTGAAACTTTTTGGGTGGTAAAAAATTAGAACTTAAACTTAGAGAGTGGCTCACTGAGGCCCATATGACTTAATAGATCTTTTAAAAGTGATTAGAAAAGTGCAGTTCTAGATGCACGTTCCAAGCCACTCTACAAATGGACACTACAGTAGGAAACGATTATTTGACTGCTCTTTGTGTTCATGAGAGGTTCATGAAGAGGTCATGTAAATGAGTATGAGAATCTTTCAGTCTCAGATAGTATCCCTAGGTGAATTTTTCGTAAATAAATTGGAGAGACAAATGGGTGTAAGACTAATTATGGATTTACATATTATGGTAGTTGTCTCTCGGGGACGTGGAATTATCATATCTGCTATGTGGTCATTCTGAGTATCTGAAACAATAGAGTACGCCCAGATTCAAGGCAAGTAAATGAGCTTGCAATGCTTGCTAAAGTGCTAAAATAGTCTGTAATTCAGTTCAAACATGCAGTGTTTCTCAGTATTCTCATTTTTTTCAAGTAAAATTCCTTAGATTGGCAGGAAAACTTTTCTGTGCCAGTGTTTTTGCGTTCCTTTGATTTAAGTATGAGAATTTTCATAGCAAAAAATGTTCTGAGTTTCAATCTTTTGCGCATTCACTTCAAAGTCATCCACGCTATGTTCTTTGACATAGAAAAGACAATAACAAGATACCAGATTACCATGATTTAATGCTATGGGCGGGCAAGGTCGGACAAAATCATTGAGTTTGGGGCACTGCTTCCCCATATCACCCCCCTGGCTTCGTGACTGCTTTCAATAGATCTCAGAAATCAAATGTTGAGCTTTCGTAACTTTCTGAGTCATGAAGTAGTACGCTCCTTTAACCACTTTCCCTGGAAAGAAGCTGTAAATACACAATTATTTCACGAAAATCTGGTAAAATTTTAACTGAAGCCTTAGATACAGTGCAGATAGTAGCAATAGCCTGAACCTGGTTTGCGCACTTCTTGCAACCTTTTGGACCCACTCTTTTATTGTATAATCGCATAATAACTCTGCCCGAAGATTTAGTTTTAGACATGTTAACAGGGCAGGAAGTTCTTTGAGAAATTTGGAGGAAACATTATTGTGGGAAAAATAGGAGCCTTAGACACAAAAATGGGTCTAATAAAAAAGACATTTAAAGAGTAAACTCTAATGCCAGATATTCTATATTGCTGACTTGAGTATATTAAATTTCGTGTCCGTCAGTCAGTTATTTCTTTGAACAAGACGCACTGATTTTTCAAAGAGGGCCTCTTGAGATATTTGTTAAAAAAGAAGGTAAAGGTAGTCCCGTATACTTTCGTACGTTGGGGAGTGCCTGTTAGAGAGGACACTTATCCTGAACCATCGGCATATGAAGTAGGGTGGCCAGTTCCTTTTCTCGCCGCCTTTATCTCCCCAGTATTGCCACCAGGTACCCATTCGCTGATGGGTGAACAGTGAGCGAGCATTCAGTCTGGGCATCGAGTCGGACTCGAACCTTAAGCCTTCCGCACCGGAGGCATGCGCACTAACCACTATGCCACCTCGCCTTATTGGTACCTAACCTATATTGCAGAGAGCTTTCGATCGCCAGTTCTTCCCGTGCTAGCCTCATGTTAAAGTCCACAATTTGTATTACCCTAGCAAATAATGAGTAAGAAATATTAAACTCAAGGTTTACTTTATTTATTAAGCTCGAAAAGTTTACTTACATTATTAAGAAAGTTACGTACCCCATTGCCTCCTCTTGATTTTCGCGCCAATTGTGAATATAGCTTCCAGTCTCTATTACACTGCGCTCACGCCATTTCTTCAAAGCTGTCTTGCAATGCACAGTGTAAGAGACGCCGATAGGGAAAGGACTGTTTAACTAGTGAGTTTTCTATATATGCAGCAAGATAATTCTGCATTATATTTCCTCGCTTTGCTTTGTTTTGCATACTTATGTATTGCCTGTGACGGTACATTATACCGTACTGCACTTTGTGATGCAAGTAACTAAGTAGGCGAAAGCACTTTGATATAGCAAAATGTAATAGTACAATCTTTCGAGTTTAATAAATAAAGTAAACTTTGAGTTTATTATGTTAAGCATGCCTTTTTTGCTCACTATTTGCTAGGGTAATAGACAGTATGGACTTTAGCATGAGGCTAGCATGGGAAGAACTGGCGATCGAAAACTGTTTGCGATATAGGTTAGGACCAATATTTCATGAAGCCCTCTATGAAAAAGTAGCTTGAAATTCGCATCCACCGAGCATGCATTGTTTTTTTACGTAAGGGGTAGTAAAACAGTGCAACGCTTGGCCTAAACCTGCTGTGACAAGCATTTGATATAGTTCTGCAATTTGATTGGTTGAATCGGCTAGGAGAAAAAAAAATGTGAGGAAAATTCTTAGCCAATCAAGATTTGACGCCTATGCTTGTGGAAACATCTATTCTATGTACACATCTTTATAAGAAACCCTAGAAAAGTGACGTATTAAGTACCTCTCCAGGTATGCTGTGCACACGCTTCTAGGGTTGAACTTTTAGACGCTAGTTGAGTTATTTTTGCTTTTTGATGCGAAGAAAAAGAGTCTTGTACTCGCCATTCTCTGTTCAATATTGTTAAATCTACCAAAAGATAGTAGTGACACTTGCTTGCATAGCTCTAATCAATTTTTTCACTGCCGATGCAATATTTGTTGTTGTATTCCCCATTTTGTTTGCTTTATGAAGAAAACGTTGTCAACAAAAATTTGAATATATTCCTTTGATTTTCAGGCAAATCTACGCATTTGGTACTTGAGAATAATTTACGAATAACCATAGGCTCACGAGCAAAAGAATTCAAGAATATTGAAGCTTAGCAGAAAATTAGGCTTTCTTATTAAGAAGATTGTGTGTAATCTAAGGGGTTACCATAGATAATGAGCGAGGTAGCATAGTGGTTAGAGCGCATGCCTCCCATGCGGAAGGTCTACGGTTTGAGCCCGAATCGATGCCCTGAATGAACGCTCGCTCACTATTCACCCGGCAACAAATGGTTACCCAGTGGGAACGCTGGGGGAGATAAAGGCAGCGAGGAAAGGAACTGGCCACCCTACCTCACATCCCGATGGCTCAGGATAAGTATCCTCTCTAACAGGCAGTCTCCTACCTACGAAATTTCAGATTACGAAATATGGGAATGCCTTTACTTATTTACCATAGATAACGAATGAAAAATGCAATGAAACTTTTCTGTAAAGGAAAGAAATACTTACTTCAAATTACCTTCAATGCGAGAAGGATTGATTTTCTTCACTATCTTGTCCCATACAATCTCCCTCAATGCCATGGAAACAACACTACCTCCGTTGCTAGATGGTGTTGACCGATGCGTGGCCAAACCAATAAAGTAGCCAGCCGTAATTCCTAGTGCAACAGAAACGACGGCAACTATTGTTAATGTCACCGACTGTCTAACTGCCATCATGCAGGACTGCGCTTTGGTTCGCTTTAGTTTCTAGTTTCAGCTGGATTCTATCTTTTATGAATTCATAGAGTGGCGAAGAGTCACGTTGCACAAACCTCAGTAGCGCCGGTCTTAGTTATAAACAGGTGTTTCGGCTTCAAAGCTTCAGACTTTAATGTTGAGGAGCTCTATAAGTCGTCAAGAACTGCACATTAAGCTCCGTTTATACGACAACGGTGAGATATGTAATGAGCTTTGGTGCCCGGTTTATACAACACCGGTGCAAACAGCTTGAAAGACCACTTCGGTAGCCAAACCGGTGCGGTTGTTACCGGTGTAGTTTGGACATCGTTGAAACTGGCACACTGGTGTGGTTTTGTTCCTACTATTGTAGCTTAAATGGTAAAAAAGCCTTCACCGGTGTACTTTTGACCGGTATGATATCACACCGGTGTCATGAAAACTTTCGATCCACCGGTCTATTTTTAGAGACTAAATTTGAATCCCATTGGTGACTACGGTGGTGCGTCTCTTTGTTCCAGGTTCCAACCACAAATCTGAAAGTCACGGCTAAGGTCTCTTCAGATTTCAAAATGAGGAAATTCAAGCTGTACATGTATTTGACAAGAATGTCAAGGCTCAAATTCACAGAAAGTTAAGAATAAGATAAGAATAAAGCAAAGCGTAAGTTACACTTAGATATTTAATGCACTTGACTGCTTTGTACTGTATATCAAATTTAATAACGCAGTCCTAAATGCCTAATTTCAGTCCCCCCGCTAAGTAATTTTTGATAAATTGTCCAATCCCCTGCTCTCATTAGTACCCCACGCTCTTATTAGCTTTTGCGAAAACTTTTTCAAAACGTGTCCTAGATAGCAAGGTTTGCATTAAGAGAAATTTAGAAATGCACGTAAAATCCAGCAATGTTATGTTGGAGAATTAAATTCTGGCTGCAGATGGATTGAATTGCCGTTTTTAGCAAAAAAGGGTAGATAAAAACTACTTCCTCTAACAATTCCATTTCATACCTAAGTCTATCATTTTTACTGCTATTTACTTTCTTCACCCTTGGGCTACTAAATAATAAACTTTTGGATTGCACAGTTTGTTCATTTGAGCTAACAAAGTTGTTTAGGACTGCACATCTTGTGTGGAACTGCACTTTAAAAAGACCCTGCTAGATCGATATTTTAAACAAATCTACCTGTCTGTCAGCGCTACTTTTGTGCTGCTTACATTCTTACGACTATAGAAACCTGATTTATGAAAAAAAAGTGCTTCATAGCAGTATTATCTTAGATTTCAAGGCATTTTTCTACCCCCCCCCGTTTATTTCGACCCCCCAGCTTATCAACTTCTACTTATATTTCCAAACCTCCTGCAATTAGGCACTTTAGAGTAGTTGCCGGTTCAAAACACGGTATTTTGGACGCTGTTCCCCTCCGTGTCACTTCATACTTTTCACGTTTATAGAGAGATTACAAAATTCTCATTCTTTTGATTTATATGATGCTTTAGTACTAATGGGTATGTGTTACATGATAATTAATTCATTTCAAAAGATTAAGTTGGTCAAGAGATAAAAGCAATTAAACTCTCTGATTTCCCCCTCCGTGGCATTCAAACTGCTGTGTTTTGACCCTAACACAAGTGTGGCTGTGTTCCGTTCATATATTTTCATGCAGTACACGTATTTGTTAGAAGGAACTAACTCTCTGTCATCAGTCTGGATATTTCTAAATACTTCTTCAAATCCAGCCTTAAATTTTTCTTAACTTTAAAAACTTCCATTGACAATAACAACCCAGACTGTGATGCAAACAATGATGTCCAAGTTTTGTGGGGCATGAACTGGATGTTCATTCTATTTTCTTGCTAGTTTGATAAAAATTTACTATAGAAAACAGATTTTGAAACTCGGCTTGCTTGTTTCTTAAATGTTTCTCAATTTTTGCCTAATTTCGGCCTCATGTTTCTTATAAAAAAGCATGTACTAGCACATAGTAAATAACTGAGTTATTTTTTAACTTTAGGATGAATTTACACCTATTGTTGCTAAAGTAATCATTTCTGGTTCAAAACCAAAGAGCTCAAGAATATTTAGGCAGAGCGAAGCAAGGTGTGTTAGGGCAACAAAAAAATTGACATTAGTTTGCTTTTTGACACCTCTTTTTGGTTACTTTTTGACGCAAGGTTACTTTTATGTTATTTTTCACTGTTGGTTAACTTTCTTTGTCACATTTTTGGTACTTTCCTTGTCATTCGTCACAATTTTTGGCATTACATTCAATGTATAGCTTGCAATGATAAAATCATTTCATTTATATGTTTAATTGCACAGCTTAAGTGAGTGAGTTTTATCTTACGAGAAATATCGAGATATTCACTAAAAGAAATGCAACATTTTTCCACAAAGAGTTACAGCGTTTCAATGCCCTCTCTATTAACATAGCATTACAAGTCAAATTTCTAAGGACAGCTGCAAAACTTTCAACCATCATCAGCAGCAACAAAACGGTCCTTCAGTATGCTAAAGAACAGGCACGCCGGAACGATAATGAGGCAAGGGGGGCCAGCAGGAGTAAAAGGGCACCGACTTGCATGGGCACCTCTTTGGGACACCGCCTAGCAAAGGCACGTCTTTGGGATCCAAAGCACCCCTTTGAGAAATTCTAGTTCCATCTTTTAGCAGGGCCTATATTTCAAAGAATTATAGAAGTAGCTCTCTCTTCCAATCATATTTTGCTTGTTTATATCTCTTATTGATCTCCTTTGTATCATATCAATGTCTAAAAAAGGATTCAATTGCATTTCAAAAAGGGCGCTTTCGCTCTCCCTGCTCTCCTAAGTGAAAGACAGGAGGAGCTCTTGCTCCCCTCTCCAGCGTACCTGCTAAAGAAGATTTGGCCTAAGGGAAATTTTTTGTCCAGACCATTGGAAAATACGCCATCCTTCTATACTACAACCTACATTATTAGATTTTCATCATTAGGTTGTTGGGTGTTTTCAAATAGTGCCACAAAATCGGTTAAACTGCATTGTTCCACAAAACGCTAAGTCTCTTTTTTGTTACCTTTTCATTATAGTCAGGCCATTTCATAAATTTTTTCGGTTGTTAAGTCACCAAGAACCATTCATTATCTCGCTCTTTAGTTCCCCCGTTCATACCACAAGTGTGATGCTGTGTACCATATTTACTTGATAATATGGAGCAAATATGCTGTATACCATATTTCACGGCTCCAAGGGAGGTCGGGGGTGGCTCCCAAAATGGCAATGTGTCATATAGCAAGCAATTGTGTTAATACACATCTCACAAGAAAAGACAATAAAATGAATCAGATGCCCCTCCCCCCACTAAAGTCCAGCTCTGCATCCACCCCTGATCCAAAGACGAAAAAATGAAGAAAATCCTATTGCTTACGTTGAAACATGCTTTAAAATGTAGAAATATACTTTGGGAGTTGAATTAGCAAGAAATTTAAAAATGCAAGAAAGTGGAATGTTACTGAATGCGTTCGACCGTGTGATACAGTTTAATGGAGATTAATAAATAGGCCCTGTCAAAGTGAAGCACATAAAGCGAAGCGAAGCATGCAAACACCTGAATCTGACGCATCCGTGATTTGTAAGAGCATGCCTTGTTATTTTCGGCTGTAGTAAACTTGTCGTGATGGTACTGGAACCTTAGGAAAACCAGCAAAAGCCACTTTCAAACATAAGCCGCAGGAACTCATGCTGTTAGGTAGTAATAAGCCGCGGTTTATAATCATAGTTCTCACTTCTTTTCATCAATTTTTTAAGGATGTTTAGAAGAGGTCTTCGCCCATTTTTTAGGAGGTTTTGCAGATTCCAGAGAAATAAGGTAAAGCGTTGAGGTCATTATTATATAGGAGAAAAAGTCATTCTAGCAGAAAAGTTTTGGTATACCAGAATACGTCATTATGCCTATACAAAAAATAATACATATCACAGTAGAATTTGAGAGAACTGATTATTTAACCATTTTTACTATGAACTATCACGAAATAGTTTATTAACATATCTGCTCAAAAGAAATTCAACTTATGAAAAAGTTTGGAGAACAGCAAAATATTCCTGAGATTTTTGGGTTTTTATGATTTTTTAGGATAGTTCTCTTCTTTCTAGGATATTATAGGAAGCGTGGAAACCCTGATAACCAAAGTAAGCGTTAGTCACCCTAAACGATGAACAAAAGTCGTTCTGACCCTAGAGCTGTACTGTGGAATAAACAAGGACACCTAAAGAACTTTTCTAGAAACACTATTCAAAGGTAATTTTAAAATCAAATGGATGAAACTTTTGTTGGATACTTCGTCACGTGTAGCGCTCCTCCGCAATTCGTCGTATATCAAGCTTAGCATTCGCTTCACGGTTCAGAGTTTAGAGTTCACAGTTTATAGTTAAGAGTTACGAGTTGAGATTATGAGTACACCGCCAGTAGTGTAACGTTCCGAGTTTAAGTTAAGAGTTTCAACACAGAACAAGATTCATGCAATTAATGTAAATATTGAGTTGATTTAATGCTGTTATATATCCAACGAGTTTAGTTTATTATCGAGTCTTACACTAATCCACAAGAGTATAAAGTTTACAACAACTTTTGAAAGTCGGTTATTCGTCATGTTAATGTGGTTGGATCGTCAGCGCATAATTTATTTATGATTTAGGATGAATACAAAGAATAACAGAGACTTCAGATTGCTTTACTTTCAAAAAACGTAAATATCAACTTGAGAATTCCCTGACTTCTCCATATTTTCTAATAATTAAACAAAACTCCCTTAAAATTGCAGCTTTCTCCAATTTTTGCCAAAACTAGCCAATTTTCCAAATTTTCCAGGTCCTTCACAAACCCTGGCAATAGCTTAGATTCAAATGCATTGTAATATGGGACCCGCTAGGTATCAACACCCATTACAAAACAGCAATAAAAATTGGAAGAATTAAGGATAAAAGAGTGTACATCCATAAATTCATAGATATCAAAATTAAAGTTAAAGTTACACAAATGAAAATATGAAATGCTTCAAAAATCATTATAAGAATTAACCTTCATGAAAAAAATCAATAAAGAGAATCATAATAATTGATTTGAAATTTATTTGTTGTTCATGCACAGCTAATGTGTAATTGCGTATCAACATATGTCGCTCTCTCGCCAACAGTATAACATGTTTGTTTTCTAGAACGATAAGCGCAGGGGCACATTCTGAATATTGATTGGGGGTGTGTAGAATACATTAGACAGTGTCAATGGCGGTCCTTCCAATGTATTTTCTAGTACCATCTATTAAGACAAGCCAAGTTCTAAAATTTGCTTTTATGGCTTCCGAGTTACGTATCTAATAAGACTGTATGCTAACCAGATCACATCGGATGTACCGCATGAATAACACTGTAAAGGCCATATACAGATGAACTGGATTTTGTGTGTGTGT
>WIPJ01004721.1:4393-14570 GCA_018155075.1 Cassiopea andromeda | reverse complement strand
TGGAGCCTTAAAGTGGGGGGAGGGGGGGGGGAAATTCAAGAATTTTCCGATAAAATTCAAAAACTTATCTTTACTAACAGCTGATGTCCAAACATTTTCCGACGAGACATTTAAATTTCCGAAAATCCGATGATTTTGAAATAACAGGGGGCCATGCCTCCCTGCCACGACGCCCCTGATCTAAAGGATCTATCGTTGAAAACACAACTGCATTTCTGCTACTTACTGTTACAGTTGCTGCCAGGCCAAATGCGTTAAACGGTTGGTATGCCTCCGGAGAGTTTTCCGCGGGATCAAGAATGTCCTCCATGTATTGTGTCCTAAAATTCACTCCATTTGTATTATTCATAATATATGCATAATTCGGTTGACTTTGATTTGGATATGACAGCAATACATTGTACGTGAGTTTCTCAACTTCATCAAAACCATAAGCATTGAATCGTCTCTCATACTCGTTAGCTAGTTCATTGTTCCTGGGCGAAGCAGCAACGTGGGGTTCTGCAGAAAGATACCTAAGAAACAAAAACAATATTTATTTTTCACTAAGCTTTAATATTCTCCAATTTTTCTGATTTCGAGCCTAGGATTATTCGTAAACAATTCTTAACTACCAAAGGCATCGCCTTAAAAACAAGAAAGTAACTGGAGGAATTGGTTTTTTAGTAAGTAATGTCGGGGAAAGGCCGTATGGCCTATTAGAAAGCCCCGACAAAGGAAACACTGAGAGAATGGGGAAGTTTAAGTAGAGAGGGAAATAAGATCAAGTTTGTTGATGTTAGATTTAACAGAGGACAAATTGTAGGATTTAGGGAAAGTAGTGGGTGGCAATGAGTTCCAGTAGAAGTTCTAGGAATGAAAGATGATTTGTGAGATAGAGTTCGTGGATTAGGTAGTGTAACTTGGAAAGGGTGTGAATAGCTTCTGGTGGTTCGAACACGCCTCACTGGATCAGGAATAATATTCTTGATTTCCTGAGAGCAATGTCCGTAAAAAGAGCGATAGAAAATGGAAAGATCTGCCAGGAAAGATCTGGGGAAATGTCCTTGTGGGGCAAAAATTGTCTTTAAAATAACTTTGGAGGGGCAAACATCATATTTGTTGCGTAAATATCCAGGCTAATACTGCTGTCGGGGGAAAAAATCATGCAAATGTTTTCATTTGGGGGCATTCCCTTCCAAACCCTCTCCTGCAGTTATGTGTCTGTTGCACAATCCAAAGAATATATTCAAATCTTTGTATATGTCGCTCTTCAACATAAAACAAAGAAAGAGCCGAGTAAAACGATGACTATTTTATCGATAATGCAACTGCAAAATTTAATCTGAAAGCAGCTTATGATAGCTCAAATACACAAAAATGCTAAGCTTTAATGAAGCTTGAGCCTTGCATTATTCTTGAATTATTCTTAAATTTCAGCAACACTAATTACCTCGAAAAAATAACTGTAGGAAAAGTGGCCGCTAGCCCCCAACCTCTGTTTTGTTTATTTTATTGTTTATTGAATTGAATTTTTTATTGATTGATCGGATTTGGATCGAGCATATTGTGATTACTGGACACATTCGAGAGAGAAGGAAATTGAGAACTCTTACCGAATTGGAACTCTACACAGAACTCTTACAGAATTGGAACTCTACACAGAACTCTTACAGAATTGGAACTCTGAAGTATTGAAACTCACAAGGTGATAACTTACAATTTTGAATTTGCTCATTGAACTATAGGGATTTGGCAGCGGCAAGCGAAGTAACGTAAAGGAAGAACTTGCTATCAACATATATTTTATATATTTTCATTAGTTTAATTCATTTATTTATACAGTCCTCTAACTCTTTTTGATTTAGACTCTTTGGAATTGTACCGAACCCATTTGGGTAATTCTATTCCGCCAACCAGATAGGCGCGTCTAGTCCTCTGGCCCGACGTAGAACCTAATGCGGAAAAAATCGACAATAACCATCATAGCAAATACTTGTAAATGCATAGCCTGAAGCAAATACAAAGAAACTTACTAATAAACAATTTTACATAATCCTCGTTAGTTTTAAAAAATTACAATCCTGTTGGAGCTACGCATACTTGAAGTTTATGAGCTAAAGGGCATTCCCCAAAGGGCATTCCCCAATGGGAATCTAAGAGCATGCGTAGAAAGCGTATCTTCAGTTTGGTTGATTGTGGGCAGTGCAGGGGGATGTGCATGGCTCGCGTATGGCAATAGATTTCCCGGCCAATGATTGGTTTTTGACTTCATAAGCTAAACAATAGATTTTAACAATGTGGGGAATTCTCGGTATTCTCAACGAAATCATGTTCGAATGACAGTATCCTTGAAGTAAAAAATCCATGTCAGCTTACAGCAAAACTAATGGAAAAGTCATATATTTAAGAAAAAGCATTGGTTTCTGGTTTCCAAAAGACAAAAACCATTGGTGTTGTCTATGACACCCTGCATAAGCCAAATTTCAGAGCTGTGTTCCCTAAGTTAATTAAAACAGGAATGTTGAAAATGAATAGATAAGACAAGCCAATTTAAAAATCTTTTTTCTTCTGTTAATAATTTGTCAATGGAGTATAGGCATGTCAACTTTATTCCACTTTTGTGGTATGCGAATTTTCTATCGATTTACCCCTTGTTTTGTTATCCCCAGTTTTCCTTAAGTTTCCCTTGAAGAATTTGCTTAGGCTCCTTAAAAAGAAACATTAGGCTATCATCACCGCGCGCGTCATTTTTTCCTCCCGCGTTAAATTTTTTTTATTTTCTTAAGTCCATTTTTTCATGTTTGTCTGAATAAATATTGCATCCCTGGGAATTAGCAATATTGCATTCGTAACTATATGTTGTCTCTGTTTCAGTTATATAGCTGACACAGAAACATCTTCTGTAAAGCCTGACCGAAACGACTACTGTAACTGCCTGATATCATAGCCTAACCGAAAAATGTCATGTGTTAGACGATCTACACAGGCATTAGGGACAATTTTACTGAGTACCAAATATTTCCAAGATATTTCCAAGAAATTCCATCCAATATCTGATGAAAAGGCACACATGACAACATTCAAATTTGAAACAATTTTTGTCAATTATAAATTAACAAGGAAGTCAATATGTAAGAAATGCACACTTTTTCCACCTTCTACGAGGGCGCATAACATCATGGTAACGGTATTTGTAGGCGAGACTATAATTCCTTTTACGGAAAGCAAAAAGAGCGCACGCACGTGTCAAAAAATTTTCCAAGAAGGATCGTTAATTGTAGTGTATAAGGTCCCGTCACTTTATTCCTTTATACTGATGATGGATCCCAGAATGAGCCTGAAACGCTTGGATTAAGTAATGAAATAAGTCGTTAATGGAATTGCCTATAAAATCGATTGAAAATCAATCCACCTTTTCGGCGCAAAATTCACGTACTAGTGGCGGTAACGTGACCTTTCAAATAGTCTGCTATGATTGGGGAAGTTTTTATTGGTGGTCACGTGACCTTTCAAATAGTCTTCTATGATTGGGGAAGCTTTTATTTTTGTAAAAAAGACGCGGAAACTAGGGTAGGAGGTAGGAATCTGTTGGAAAGAACTACAACTACTTAAAATGGTGAAACGCTGTTGCTGCAAGCAATGCCACAACGACTACCGGCGATAAAATGTTCATACAATGAGGAACTGGATTTTCTTGAAAGTCAACAATACCTCCACGGCCTAAATTGATTAAAGCCTTTACCAGTGTGACCTCCAAGTCTACCTTCTTGACATCCGCAAATCATAAACGTCTATTTTGCCTATGTCATTCAGCGGTGGATTGGTAGAGCTGACATCACCGAACTTTTCTAGTTTTCAAACCAATAGAAAGGTTTCTTCACATCACAGCAAACGGCCACAGACTTGTCCCAGCTTTCGCGCTACTATTTACAAAGATAAGACCTTAACCAATCACAGCGCGGTATTTTAAAGGTCATGTGACCCCATGTAACACGCGGACTTTGCGCCGAAAAGGTGGATTGGAAATGTGTCTTAGGCTACGCTTACAAGGGACTTTGGAACGATTCTATAGGCAACCGTTCCGTGTAGGTACGGATAGGCTTCCCGTTTACACGATGTCTTGGAACCTTTCTGTGCAGAACCGTTCCCTTCCATGTATTCACCCATGAACAGTACCAAACGACAGCCTCTCTCTCCATTCATCAGGAATAGGAAAAACTCTTGCAAAGTTTTCCCACCACACACATATTTTTCGAAGCCTCACCGAAAATTTTCTTCGCGAGCAAATTTTTCAGTTATCGTCAGCTGTCATCAGTCGAATTTCCCCTTGCCTCGTTTCTAAGCGTACCTGACGAGAACGTTTCTGGGTGTTTACACGAGAACTTTTTGGTTAGGTTCCATGCGAGAACCACTTTCTAGGTGGACCAGTTCTGGTACCGCTAGCGGTTCTTTTTGGAACGGTTCCATCAATTCCCATGTAAACGCGAGCCCTATCTGTACGGCACTGGTACGGTTCTACACTGGACTGTTACCGTGTAAACGGAGCCTTAATTCCGGAGTTGTCGTAAAGAGTTAGAAAAAATTCAAATTATCAGTTTATTTGTTGTCTTCCCTATTTTATACTCTATCACTAAACTTTGCTTCCCATAACATCAGTCTATTTCTCTGTTGACAAATAAACCAGGCCCATTGCCCATAGACGCAGTAACCCCATCCCCCTGGGACAGAAATCCATTTCATTTAGATATCACCAAAGGAAACAACTCCCATTAACAAATAAAGATGTAAAAGGGGGTTCATTGCTCTTCAAAATTTGACCATGTGCCCCACTAATTCGATTTGAGCTCGACTCTCAGTGGGCATATCTTGCTCCAAAGCGTACATTTTCTTGCAGGATAAAAGCAAATTCCTGCCAAATCGATTGCACCTACTTGCACAAGCACATCAAAGTGAATTAGGCTAAACAAAATGTTAGATACAGTAAAGTACATA
Source organism: Cassiopea andromeda (assembly GCA_018155075.1). Taxonomy (NCBI): domain Eukaryota; kingdom Metazoa; phylum Cnidaria; class Scyphozoa; order Rhizostomeae; family Cassiopeidae; genus Cassiopea; species Cassiopea andromeda. The sequence goes on along the minus strand of WIPJ01004721.1, from coordinate 9,596 downwards.
TTCTGATCTCACAAAGGGACAGACCATCGACATTTAAAGCATTAAATAAATGAAATGAGCCTATTACAATTCGATTCACATATGGATAATCTCCAGATAAACTCCTTTTGTGACTTTATAATTCATGTACACAGTGCGATCATCAATCCGTAATATGACGCGATAACTTACAAGCTAATGAAAATACGGGTTCTTTCATCTGAATACAAATTATTGGATCCAGTGTCTTGTGTGATAGGAGAGATGGAAATGAACATTCATACGAGTAATAAAGATCTTAAGAAGCATTGTTTTGTATAGAGAATGGTGTGATTGTAAACTCAAATAGTGAAATGACTTATAATAACTTTGATCTGCAAAAATGTGGCAAAGGAAGGATGCTATGTTGACATACACTTTTTCTTTTAAGAAACCACTTTATTAGCAACCTAGTAAAAGACAGACTAAAATTTAAGGAACTTTCAGAACTACAAGGAAAGACCTAAGAAACTTTAGAAAAAATGGCACATTAAAATCGTTACCTGGTTCAACGCAAAGCTGTACCAATATAATGTGAATATGAGATTCCTTTAGAACGTAACTCGCAAGGGCGAATTTTGTTTATTGTAGGACAAATAGGTTGCTACATTCACGTTCTGCGTACGCTGTCACAACAATTTAGTTTGATAAATTAAGAAACTTTCAAGGAGCTTTTAGAACTAAAATGTGGCCAAAAATTAAGAAGCTTTTAGGAACCTACATGTAGAAAGCCGAAACATTTACACAGCTTACGCTACTAGTGGAAACAACCATAAGGAATTAGAAAGCCGGTCCCATTCATTTACAACACAAACTCGCATAGACACATACGTGTAGGAGGACAACAAATTTAGAGGGCTGTCGCATTTCTGCCCAAAAGAGTAAGGCAAAATCAAAACAGTTGCCCGAATTTCCTATTGTTCTTTCAGGGAAATTGCTCAAACGTAGCAGATCTCTGCCCAACTAAGGGGGCTGCAGCCCCCCAGCCACCCCCTCTCCTACGCTCATGGGCACATATACAAAACTACTTCATTATATTATTTGTGCTTTTGCTCTTTATTTCTAGCCGAAATTTAAGTTAAAATTCAGGATTTTTATGTTTTCTTTTGTCTGTACCACTTTTAGGGCACTATATAACCAGTGAAAATTAAGGAACTATCAAGGAACTTTTACTGCTAGAAACTGATAAAAAAGAGGCCTAAAAATGAGGAACTTTTAGAACTAGGCCCTGAGCTAGGTTTCTTATAAATAACTGTGTGTGATGCATAACAGTTGGGCGCTAGAAAAAAGTGAAGAAAAAGGAAGGTTAATTTCCCTAGAAAACCATTTAAAAAATCATCATTAGTGGCTTAGTAACGAAGTCAACAGCGTCTTACAAAAAATTTCAGTTTGTAGAATCTGTCGACTTTCCCTGTTCTAGTTTTTGGTGCTGCTTGAATTGCAAAACTGCTCCGTCCAATTGATTGCTAAAGTGATATAGTGTTCTTCGCCACATCTGATTTCAACGTTTCTACAGGTTTCGGGCCAGTGATAACGAAATGGCTATTCGGAGCATCAGCAGTTGTCGTGAATTAGAGATTACTTCTGACTTGGGTGATTGCTATCGAGCTCGAGGTTTTGATAGTACGTACCGTAATATGGGGTTACTTGGACTAACAAGGTAACTTGAACCAGTAAAGAAGTATGAGAAGAGCTATGTTTAGACCTGTGTTGTTGGTAGCAAAAATCATACATTAAATATTGCACTTTTGGTTAAGGGTTCCAACATGGGCGTAGGATGACGTCAAATTTAGGAGGGCTGTAATTTCTGTAAACTTTCTGGTCGAATTTCCTATTGTTCTTTGAGAAAATTTGCCCAACTTGGGGAGCTGCAGCCCCCCTGCCCCCTCCTCCTACGCTTATGGGTTCAAATTATCAAATAAAGAAACTTTAAAGCCAGATGATAGATATTTTTACTTTTTTGGGGGGCTAACTAGTAAGCACCAATATTAGTCCAAATTTCACACCTTCAAAATGGGTACCTTGCAGGATGCCATATTATCTTTGATGAATAATTTTCGTGGAATGTGGATGAGAATTACATGTATTTTTACAGCATCAAGTCAAAAGCTGAAAAAATTCATGGTGGCTTCCACAAACTTAGTACTTATTTCCACCAGCACCATATCAACAGAATATGAGGTAACTTGGACCATCTTATGTTATGGAATATAATGGCAATGATCAGTCAGAAATTCTTGAATGTCGGTTAATTTGTATGTTGAAATATATGAAAAGCGATTTCATGTGCAGCTAAACAACCATTACAATACAGCAGTTGGTTTCAAGTTTTTTCTGGTGCGGAAAACGAAGGAAAATGTCCAGCCTATGATTACAGTGGCTCGAGGGACCCCGGTTCTCAAAGTTGCAAAGGAGAATTAACAGTTACTGCCGATCGTCGTATTTTGTAACTTCTGTTCATTGTCTTTATTCTTTTTTCTGTTCTTGATGGAAGTGATGCAAGGTACCACAGAGTATAGTTACTTCAAAAACTGAGAGATTCCAGTTACTGGTCCAAGTTGCCTCAAGCTGTGGTTACTTAGACCAGCAAGATTTTTCTAAATACAGGACATATGGCGCACCATAAGTTTGCAAAGCTATTTGGTCATAAAGTACAAAGTCTCTTCCACCTTTCTATTAACCAATAGCAAATGAAAAGTAATAGGGGACAATTTTATAGGTAACCAAAGCTGAGAAATGATCCAAGTTACCCTATATTCCGGTACTTACGGTTTCCTTATCTTCTTTAACTTTCCGTTACTTTTATTAATTAGAGACTTGTGGTGCAATTGTGCAGAGGTAATAGCATTGTTTGACTTCGTCTCACAAAGCTTTATGTATTGGAGTAGGACTGGGGTACTTTAATGAAGGTGTCTTACCCCTGTCCCCTTCTTTGTGAGCTTCTTTATTTGTGGCAAAATCTACAGCGTAAGCTGACATTTTACTTTTTTTCTCTTAATTGGTGCATGGTGATTTAGCAAGCCATCTAAGATTGCATGGAATTTATCAAACATTAGGCTTGATGAATTGGAGAGGATTGAAAGAACCTGATTCCAATTTCCTTTTTAGTCATTTAAAAAGTTAACATTATCATAATTTCTTGATTTTCTTGTTTCAAGAGTCAAGAGTTCATGCCTTTCTCGATCTAATCCTCCATGAAATTTACTTTTCAGATTGCAAATGCTATATACATTAATGCCTCGACTAGCCGCCCCCCCTCAGTTAAGCTTTCACCTCACATAAGTGCCCCCTCGAACAAGCGCCCACCTTCGCGGCTCAAAAATTTTATAAGCGCCCAGGCGCTTAATCGAGGCACTAAGGTAGTAGTCAACCATCCCTGACTTAATTTCCCTGAACTTAAAATTGCACTCTAGTTTGCTATTGTTAATTTTCAGGTTTCAGATTCCCAGCTGCTAAAGTCCTTCCACGATATCAAGCTGCAGCAAGGAGCATTCAATCATTTTGCAGGCTACCAAGAATACGCAGACTTGGCATTGAGAGCCTTTGATATCAGGTGCGTGATTGGATGATATATTATATCAAATATTTCTGATGAACTTTCAGTGGCTTTAACGACACTTTGATATCTATTTTATCGTGCGGTAGAGGGGTAAAATTTCAAACGTGACATTGCTGTCCGCACTTCGTAACAAAGTCTAGATGTGCATTTGGAGCTTTTGGATGATAGAAAACGAAAACTTACACATAGAAAATGGCATACCATTGTTTCGGCGACGAAAAAGAACTACAGGATTAACTATTTTGGTTCCAGGGGCGGATCCAGGGCTGGAATTTGGAGGGGCATATCTGGTTCCTTTCATTGTCTTTTTCGTGTGAAAAGTTTCTTAACTCTATTGTTTGCTATAGGAAATATTGACGTTGGGGGCTATGGCCTTCTGTATCCGCCCCTGTTTGGTTCCCAACTTTTCTGAAGCAATATAACATTCTGAGTTGCTTATAAATCTATGGCAGCTACACAGGGAAATAATGCGCATGAGTGGCTTGAGGCTGCAACGTTTGTAAAGATGCAAATCGGTGATCAAAGTTTAGCATGTTTCTTCATGTTCTCCCTTACATTAACAGGAAAATCAGGGACACCGGAGAAGGAAGCAGAGAGGAGCGAGCGACCCTCCTGCCCTTAATTGGGAGGAACAGGGGGAGTGAAAGTGCCCTTTTTGAAATGCAATGAAATCCTTTATTAGGGATTGATATGATACAACTGAGATCAAATAAGCTATACAAATAAGCAATATATGATTGGAAGAGAGAAATATTTGTATAATGGTGTGAAATATAGGCCCTGCTAAAGGATGGAACGAAAATGTTTCAAAGAGGTGTATTGGGTCACAAAGAAGTGCCTATGCTAGGCGGTGTCCCAAAGGCGTGCCCATGAGGTCATTGCCCTTTTACTTCTGCTAGCCCCCTTGTCCCACTATCATTCCTGCGTGCTTGGAGAAAATAGTCTGAGGTTTCGACAAAATTTGATAGACTTTAGAATCCTAGTCGCCCTCCATCCTTTTATTAGGCCTCAAAATGAATTATTCATCGGCAGCAGACCCAGTGGGATTTAGTAGGGGGGTACAGCTCCCATCAATGCTTTTGATGAGTGCTGCCATGGTTTGTCATAGGATAGTGTTGTTCTCACTTTTAAGGAAATCCCCCTAAATTGAGGAATTATTCGCTTTTCTAAAAATTTCTCTAAGGAATTTTGGAATCTAAGGAATGTTAAGGAATTCTGTAGAATTTTCAGAAGGTGTGTTATTCGTAATTCAGTGTGGAATTTCTGGTCGTACCGTTTCTTTTTGGCCGAAGAAGGCAAAGTAGTATTTGCCCTATCAAATTCGTGAGAGTAAAACAACAACATTACAACCTTTGAAATTGAGTTTGGAGTATGGTCAGGTTTTATCTAATTCCGCAAGCAGTCTAGATTTGATGAAGGACGGTGTGGTGAAGTTTGAGACATTACGTAATTCTTTAATTTGAACCATTGTGTAAGCGATAATTTAGTCACAATGCTTGCGGTCATCGTACGACATTGTTGAGTGTTATGTTTCCAAGGTTTTTAATCCTTTAATCTCCCGTATGTTTAGTTTCGTGTGTAGCCTGATTCTTCTTTTAGAAAGTAACGTAATTACTTAATCTGAAT
>WIPJ01004672.1:301380-311614 GCA_018155075.1 Cassiopea andromeda | reverse complement strand
ATACGGGGGGGGGGGGTGAGGGGACTTTATTCGTTAAATGAACCCGTAAAAAGAGAGAAATTGCCTTCAGAAGCACAGAAAAAGTAGTTGACAGTCGTACCAATGATGATGGCACTGAAAGGGGACAATGGAAGCACTTTTTGTATGTTGGAAATGCGCACTACTGGGACATTTTACCAACTCCCCTCCATTTGCTGTAGCCCCTTGAATTTTTACCATGAGATTCTTTTGCAACCCCGCCCATCTATTACAACCCCAGTCTACTATCAGGGATGAAACTTAAGGAGGGTATGGTTGAGTCCCCTCCGCCCCAACCTTGAAAATTTGCCATTTCACGGGGTAGAAATGGCAGTACATGTACTTTTGTGAAGCAATCAATTTGTTACTAACAAATTACTACTGTTACTAACAAAGGCCAGAGAGGAAATTTTCGCAGAGCAAACTTTCGGCACCCCAAAATGTGTTAAAGTTACACCCCTATCTACTCCCCAGGCCCGTAGACAGTTCAAACGGATTGGGGGGGGGGCGCGGGCATAGAAGTCAATTTTAAAGCTGGAATCTTTTGCTTTTTACAAATCTGCAACAATGGCTCGAAAGGTGCATGCCATGAAAGTCTCTTTGAGAAGGACCTCACGGTAAAATGGGGCTCTGGGGGCTTGCCCCCAAAGACTTTTTTGAGTTCAAGCCCTCTAAAACCTCGAAAACTGGTATTTTGCAGAATAGAATGTAGTTGTCTTCTTCATTAGAGACAGTCTACCCCCAGCTATTTGGCGTTGGCTATAAAATGGATTGCTATCTACACAATATATTTGCAGTCGGCAGGAGAATCCAAGGATTTAAGTGTTAGAGTCTCACTTAGTTGCAAATGGATTTCTACAACATTGATACAAGATTTTAGTTTGCTTCGCAACAGGATTATGTTCTTTTCTGGATGCTACATATCGGTGCTGTGATGCTCTTTAAACTCTGGATTATTTTGAAGTCAGTTGAGAAATGATATAAAAGCTCCAGCGTAGAACAGTTTTATACAGCCTCGGTTAATTATTGGGGGCAATGCCCCCTGCCCCTCAGTGCCTACGGGTCTCCTACTCCCGGACTGGAGAGCAATTACGAATGGAAAAACGACTAGTCAAGGAAAAGTTATTTACTTTTAGTCTTGGATAAATGTCTTGTACTGTATGACAAAAGGGACAGCAGGTACAGTTAAAGTTTTGCAACGAAGTGGCCTAAACATCACATCTGCTAGAAGTAGAGCATTCATTCAGTTACTTACCGTACAGCTGCATAAACGCTCCGGTTTGCTGTCGTGCTTGCTCCCAACTTCTCCGACTTCCTCTTGCTTGTTAGTGAACTGATTTCCCTTGTCTTTCTGTCTGAGCCAAACAATAAGCACTGCACAATGTTTCGTAATATGGTATCACCTCTATTTTGGAGCGTCTAATGCCACTTCCGGTGCTCCAAATATGGCCGGTATTTTCAACAGTCTCTGTAATTCTGTTCCATGCATCCCTCTTCTCGATCGCCCCAGGTTTTATGCGCCAAACCTCTGACGCCATAACTTCTCACAACACCAAACGGGCATGCTCAAGGGTCCATCTGAATCGCCTCCTTAAAGCTAACAACTTCTCATAATAGTACCCTTGATTAAATAAACTGGAAGCTTCCTTTTAGCTCAGCTACTATGGGCAACGTAGGTTAAATTAAAATTCCTGACGTTTGTTGACCAGACAGAACACTGCATACAAGGGAACTGTCAATTTTAATGTTGGGTAGACGGGGGAAAAGTTTGAAGGGGCGTTGAATTTCTTTCATTGTTATGTTGGACTATCAAATACAATTCATCATGGGGTATCAAAGTTTCCGCATGCATTCCTATTAAAATATATGTTTAAATCATGTAGATATATATTGTACTAGTTGATGCAGAAAATATTTACATTCTTAGTGTAAAACCTTTTTCTAAATAAAACAACACATTCATACGAAACAACACATTTTTCTAAACAAAGCAAAAGGTTGTTTGAAATGTTCGGTTAGCGTTTATTGTGTCTTTGTTTTCTTTATTTTTTCGACTTTCCTTCTCTTTATTTCCAGATTGCGTTTTAGCACTCTCAAGCTTTAGATGTTGACATTTAAAATAAATTAACCAGCAAGATCAGGAGCAAAAACAACGAGTCTAGGCTAAGAAAAATCATCAACTTAACTGAATCAATAAATCTGAACAATAAACTACAATAGACTATTCAAGTCACGTCACGCATTAGTTCTTCACAATAATGTTCAACATTAGCTTCACTTTGAATGATACAAGTATTAACTTTATTGGAGTCTGAAATTTCTGCAGCACTTCAAAAATGGGGCTTCAAATGTGTTTGAATATAGTGAATGGGGTACGCAAAAATTTCTATTTTTCTCAACATTCTTCAACCCCTGTACCCAGCTTCAAAACTGACAGCTTCAAGTGACTGAATGAAGCAAATTTTGAAGGTTGGGGGACCATCCCTATACCCCTAAAGTTTGTTTCAATTGGGGGGGCGTTTTGACGATTTCTCTTGCACAAGGATGTGCCAATGGGGGCGCGGGGCGCGTCGCACCTCCCAAAATTTTCAAATTTGCAAGAAAGTTGGTTAAAAGTTAGCCAGGCTGCAAAAGGGTTGGCCACAGTATTTTCTGTGACCTTGATTTTTTTAAGTAACAATTTAGTAACAATAGTTGGTCAATTGGTCAGAACGCCCCAACAGAATGTGTCTCGGCACATCACTGCTCTTGCAGTATGGCTGGCTTTTAACCAGCTTTCTTGCAATTTTCAAAATATTCGGGGGCTTGATGCCCCCACGGCCCCCATTGGTTCATCCCTACGGGGTATGTAGATTGGATAATGAAGCCATGCTCATTTTTCACCCTTATTGCTATTACATCTTACAATCTACTTTTGCTGTAAAAAAACATCAAGCCTTGGCAAGCAGACCTGTTTAACGCTAAGAAAAACAGTTAATATTTTAAAATTTAGCGAGTGCTACGAAAATGTTGCAGAATCTACCGAATAGTATGATAGCATACCAACGTGAAAATTAAAGATTTCGTAAGTTTGCTACTTATAGCCACAGTCCAATAATTATAGCCTTACTTTTGAGGTGAAAAATTATGATTTTACATCAAAAAACGAAGCTATAAGGAAACAAATTTTTTGCTATTTTTGGCCAAAATCCCAAGATTTTCGGCCTAGCTTTTGAGGTGAAAAGGAGGGATTTTCAACTTCCACTATCCTTGGCAGAAATCCCAAGACTGCAGCAATACTAACGAGAGGAAAATATTAAAGCTAGAATTTCTTCTATGTTTGTACAAAATCCAAAGACTATAGTCTTATTAAGATGAAAATTAAGGAATTTGAATTTTTGGTCAAAATCCAAAGACTAAAGCCTTACGCTTGAGGAGAAAAATGAAAATATCAGGTCTTTGCTAGTTTTGTTCGAAATTCAAAGACTATAGTATGGGAGTCCGTTCTGGTTAAAATACAACTCACCCCTTGAATTAATTTTCTCTTTAATTGAAAAAGTTTAGTAGCATTGACATTAATTATATGATATGCAGAAATTGATTTTACTTTTTATATAATGAATTTTATCTGTTTCTCCGATAATTATTTATCTCAATGTCCGGAGAATGGTTTTAAAGACTCATCAGGGACGATAAAGATGTGCCCTCAAATAGAGCAAACTTCGTACCGTAATGAATATTGATTTGCCTCTACAGCAGGTGAAATTATCGCTAATATCACTCATCCACTATGTCTTTCTGTTGATGGAACAGAGTGAAGATGCTGCCAATTCAACAATCCCTTCCAATTTGGTAAGAAGACAAGGAATCCACGCTGGTTTCCTTCTCTTGTCATCAGATTCCTTTGTCTTCTTGGTGGCTATTATCTTACCTTGGATATGTGAAATTAATCCAGTGACATGATCTAAATAATATTTGAAGAATAAGACAAAATTAATTCTGAGAATATGATATTAATGAATATAATAAAACAGATTAAAATAATTATAAAAAGAAGATAAAAAATTCTTGGACATTGGAATAATTAAAAATTAATTATATAAAAGATAAAATTAATTTCTGTATACAATATAATTAGTTCCAATACCACTAAAAATTGTTTCAATTAAAGAAAAATCAATTCAAGGGGTGAGTTGTATTTTGACCAGGACGGACCCACATTAGCCCTGTCAACAAGTTGCTCAACAGTTCCTGAAAAGTTGCTAAAATATCTCCAAAAGTTGTCCAAAAGATGCCAAACATTTTCAAAAAGTTACTCGTGTTTGCTGCTCAGATATTACAAAATAATTTTATTTCTGGTTTCCCATACATGCATTCATATTCTACACATTAAAATTGCAGTTCAGTTGAACCTGAAAAACAGAGAACTTCAAAATAGCATATTTGTGATCAAGCATATCTGAGCTTATAAGTTTTTTCCATTTTGCAAAATTTAGAATAAAGCTACAGGCAAGAGATGTTAGGATAGTTTTATACAGTCATTGTGAAAAAGTTCTTGGACTCTTCCTATAATTTCTAAAGTTCAATTTGTTGGCACAAATACATGAATTTGTCCAGACCACAGAACAATTTCCCCTACCATCCCTGATTTCCTCTAAAATTCCTCATAATCTATATTCCCTGATTTCCCTGACTGTATGAGCCCTGCTAGAGCAAGGAATGATATTTTAGATTTTTCTAAATCATAACTTGCATGAATCAAAATGCCAATGTTACTGTTCTATTGTTCACATTTTAGATATGATGCGTATAAAGATAGCTATTTGTTTAATATTGCAAAAAATGTTTCGTATTCATCATCCATCATCAGTTGCTAATACAGACTAAAGGTGTAATCATTAGAACATGTACATCTATACACGTTTTTTTTTATAAGAAAACCATAGTTTTGCTGAGCCTCAATTTTCTTAACTTTTCCCAAATTTGATCCTGAGATTTTCTCAAATTTTTGTTAACTTTTTCTGAGGTAAACTGGCTTAAATGGGTTAAACATTTGTTATAAACATTGGGTACTTGAATCTGAATTCCATATGTAACATTTTCAATGCAATAATGACGAAATATCGATTTTTGGCGAATGAAAACATTTAATTTTGGAAATTGAGCCTCGTGATTTTCTTACGATTTTCTTAAAGTTTTGACAATTTGAGCCTAATTTTCTTATAAAATTTTTTCTTATAAAAAAGACGTGTATATAATCGAACAAAACAACGACAACCGTTATGAAGAAAATAAGAGAGTTAGAAGCATAATGAAATATCGAAGTGCTGAACCTGCTTATTTTAGACAGGCTTTTCCCACAAAATATGCAAAGCTTCCTTAATTTTAAGTTGATGGTAAGTGCTTGCCGAATCCAGTGAATGTTCATATTTTGCTCTTATGTTGCTATTGTATCTTAGCATCACAGACATCTCTACTGTTTCCTCCAAAGCAGATTGCTTTTGATTTGAAAACATGCTTTTCATGTAATTTAATGCTCTCTCAGCTGGGCAGAGCTTGGCTGCACAACAAAAACTTCCTTATTTTCCAATCAAATGTTGCTTGTTTATGTCCGTTATGTCATATAAATGCCTGACAAGGATTCTATTACATTTCAAAACGGTACGTTGAACTTTCTCAAAAAGTGAATTATTGGAGACAGGTATGAAAATTTGATGCAAAAAGTATCCAAATTGCCATACATGTTCATCTCTGCTAGTTTTATAAGATAGATCTCAATGTGTTCGTATAAAGCAGAAAGATACCTCCTTACAATGCTTGAAAGTCGTTAAGGAAAAAATATATTTGGAATTCCTTAAATATTTTAAGACTTCAGAACATCCTGTTAAATCTCATTAAAAACAGAATTTCTACTAGAAGGTTGATAAATCTTGCAATTCTTAAGGAGCTTTAAGGATATTTCACTTCCTTGAAGACATTCAAAGATTTTAAGAAGTTGTGAGAACACAGAAATAGCACGAAATAATCAGTAAAACTTGAGAATCAGCGAGATCATAGCATCATTTAACCCCCATCAAGCTAAAATATAACAAGTCAACTTATTGTTCTCTGCTTTCAAATCGAATCATAACTGGCTCCGCAGGGGCTAAAACAGCCCTAGGTTGCATTTTAAGAGGAACCGGAGTCTCTGGACCACGAACCAAACGATATCTTTGAAGGATCTTCACAAGGATTGTTTTTATCTCCATCATTGCAAATCTCATTCCAATGCAATTTCTTGGTCCACTACCAAATGGCAAGTAAGCAAATTGATTAATGGAAACTTTGTTTTCTGGAAGAAAGCGTTCCGGTTTGAAACTATCCGGTTCTGACCAAAATTCCTCATCTCTGTGCAATGCATATACCGGAATAAACACACCCAAACCCTTCTTGAATGGTATACCTTTGATTATGCATGATTCATTAACGGTCCGAGTTATCCCAAAACCTGGAAAGAGTCAATCGATCATAAATGAAGAATGACTGGAATTTTATGCAGTTGCTGATGGAATAAAATGTCTCATTTCATTCTTATTCATCATGAAGAATTTTAGGATATATAGATCGAGCAGAACTGTGCAGGCGCGCCATTGAGAGGCGAAACCTGAATGACACTAAAGGAACAAGCAGACTTTCCTTTCAAAGTTGCTAAATGTTCTAAATGCCAAACATCCACGAAGGTAACATGAGGTTCAGCGACACCAGAGCACACTTTTGAATAAGGGGCTGGGAACGAGAGACAAGCTCCTAGATTGGTAAGAAGGTGGGGTCAGAGGTGGAGCCTTTGAAATATTTTTATAACCGTGCCTTTAGATTTGAAGAAAGCCCCTTTTTGAATATCAACACATCTCCTATCTTAGATAGGATAGGCTCTTCTATGACTAGCTGTTCTAAATGCCCGCTTAACGCGGACATAATCTGCAAATTAGCCTTGGAAAAACAAGAAGCGCCCCCACTTGCATGCATGGATCGATGACATCATACGTTGCATGCTTCCTATCCTATGGATATCAACACACCTCCTATCTTAGATCTAAGATAGGAAGTGTGTTTATATTCATAGGGTAGGCTCTTCTATGACTAGCTGTTCTAAATGCCCGCTACATGCGGGCATCATCTGCAGATTAGCCTTGGAAAAACAAGAAGTGCCCCCACTCCCTCACTTGCATGCATGGATCGATGACATGACCAATAAAAGAAGGAAGAAAAATGATCAATAAAAGAAGGAAGACAATATAGAATCCTGTAGCATAGCATAGGTTTGCGATAACTTTTTCACAATCATTTCTCGCAAACGGGGGAGCTGCAGCCCCCAGTTCCCTTGGCTTTGGTGTACCTGATACTGCATCGCCAAAAACAATTATAATTTAACATTCAAAAAGGTAATAGCTACTAATTTTTAACATATCTGGTTGATATACTAGCGGTGTCAACGGGTAATATGACAATCGAGGAAACATTGATTTTCCAAAATCGAATTGGGAAAAAGTCTGACCTGATAGAGAATTTTTGTTATTACTTCTGGATTCAGCATTGCAGAAATGTCCTAAATCAGCTTAAAATTCTTCAAATCATTTCAAAACATAAGTTTGTGGTTATTTAACATACCTGGTGGATACAGTCGTAATGTTTCAAAAATGCAGGCTTCGAGGTATGGCATATCTTTAAGCTCATCGTATGTAGCTGTTTCATTTGATTTGCAAACACGTGATATTTCTTCAAACACTTTTTCTTGAATCTCAGGGTAGATTGCAAAATGGTAGCATGAAAGAGTTAGTACGTTGCTTGATGTATCGTAACCAGCCAATATAAAAAGGACCATTTCAGCGATTACTTCATCATCAGTCAACTTGTATCCTTTCTTCTCTGGGTGTTGAGCAGCTAACATATTTTGAAGCATGTCCTAACAAGAAAGAAATAGTCAACTCACTCATGCTGAAAACAAGACATAATTTTAAAGGAAATCGTCCTGTCTATATGCTTCTTCTCTTTTTTTTAAGTTAGCACGCAAAATGAAACGCTTGATTAGGAGGATGCTAACTTGGGACAACAAAAGTAACTATTTAAAAGCCTTTCCATCGAATAGTTGAAAAATAGCTGTATATAGCAATATCCAACAAGCTTTCAGTATATCATGTAAATTATTATCATAACTATTTTGTCTTAAAACACTTCATTCACTACTCCCACTAAAATAATTATAATTATCTGTTGACTTTTTGTAGATTAAAGTTTGATTTTGATCTTCAATAAATTTGAAAAGCTCTAAGAGCGCCACATAACTGAAGATGCGAAGGAGCACTGGACAATAATTTATGTGATATGAAAAGACAGGATTGAGTGATGACCTTTTAAACTTTCTTTTTGACGAAATCTTAAAAATCATGATTGCCAGTGGATGATATACAAACTGACCTCAAATAGCAAGGATGAGAAAATGCAGTGCACTATATAAGTCGTAAGGTATCAAATTCTGCACATACCACTCTTGTACTGCCTTTAGATTCCTTTCTACTGTTAATAATTGACTTTGCAACATCTATCATTGGATTCCAGTTGAAGCCCCATGAAGTCAAAGCAATAGCCTTAAAAAGTTTTTTGCCAATGACAGGAATCATCATGACCATGTTTGCATATGGTTTAGGATCCATGGCATCTTTAGCATACTTAGTAACCTTATCATCCGGATTCGTTTGTGACTCTGATTCAGTACCAAAAGCAGCTGATAAAATCACCTCCATTGTCACTGATTGCTGCCACCTAAAAGGTTAAAAGTAAATCTTCTCAAAAACTTCAAATCGGCAACATTATCCGATCCAAACTAAAAATTCACTGTAGTGGTGACCAGCAACAAACAGTGGTTTTTGAAAGACGTTTAAGAACTTTTAGTAAATCTAGAACATCCAGAAATGACAACCATTTTTCTCTATCAGGCCAGGTTTTTTGGCAATTCGATTTTGAACAATCGATATTGCTTCTAATGGCACTTCATCCTGTGACACTGGTCACAAAGATTTTTCACGTCAAAAATGAGCTTTCAGCAGACAAATTCCTATTTTCTACTAGCTTTTGGTACATAAATAGCCAAGAGCTCATTAGTGTACGCAATATTGAGGTAGCTACAGGTAAACTGCATGCTGCATTGGTATTCCCCACAACTCAGGTATTCAAACTTTGCATCTTGAACCGTCTGCAATGGGCAGTTGCAGGAATACCTCTCTGTAGCATCTAGCAATAATTAGCCAGCATCAGAAGTGATATCTAGGAGGTGGGGGGAGGCGTAGCATAGAAATCTTGTATTGGCCTTGCTTTTCAAAGTGTACTGAACTTGCTTCCAAATTGTTTTGTAATGCTATAGTTAATTTTATACTGCTCCATGATTATTGAGATATTTCTAATTGTTAATTATACTGTATCAGTATTTCACCGAACCATCAAATCTGCACTTTCAAAATATAGGCGTGGCCGCAGTTGGGCCACACCCAGATTATAGGAGTGGTTGCGCCTGGAGTCCCCTTGCTAAAATGTTTAGAAATCACTACTCGCCAACATGATTGCACCTCAGCATCTTTGACACCCCGTTTCCATCTCTTTCGCGTCATGATGAAATCTCTGCTCCTATTCACCTTCATTCATTGATTTTAGATTGCCTGGATTGCTTAGATTGTCTAGATTGTTTAGATTATCTGGAAACTGATCCAGATTAGAAAACATGTAGTGAATTTTGATGCATGCTCTGCCTACAAGGTTCTCAAAAGCAATCAGCATACTTTCGACCAGCTCTTCACAGTTCCATGCCTTGGTGTTTCCAAGACAATGATTCAAAGCTAGGTCAAGAAATCTCAAGTTCCATTTTGTTCATCGAGTCCTCAAACTCCTGATCTCTCTTATGGATGGAGAAAGCTGTAGACTATGAGAATCTCAAGTCTTCACTTTCACAAAGCTTTTCCTTTTTGTGGTCTTGCAAGGAAGAGCAGTGTACAAGTAAGGAGAGTAGTTTTCCAGAAAGTTAGTGAACTGCATCATGCAGCGGTTGAACTTAGATATTCTATCACTGTTTACCAGCAGCATCTTGATGGGCTCGTACTTCTGCGAGGTATCAGTTCCTTTTTGTGCAGCTCACTTTCATATTTCAATCGGTCTCTGCTGTCCAACATAAACTGATGGCATACATACTTGGACTTGGTAAACCCAGACA
>WIPJ01004672.1:288088-299156 GCA_018155075.1 Cassiopea andromeda | reverse complement strand
GCAAAGCTTCCTTAATTTTAAGTTGATGGTAAGTGCTTGCCGAATCCAGTGAATGTTCATATTTTGCTCTTATGTTGCTATTGTATCTTAGCATCACAGATATCTCTACTGTTTCCTCCAAAGCAGATTGCTTTTGATTTGAAAACATGCTTTTCATGTAATTTAATGCTCTCTCAGCTGGGCAGAGTTTGGCTGCACAACAAAACTTCCTTTTTTCCAACCAAATGTTGCTTGTTTATATAGCTCATTGGATCTCCGTTGTGTCATATAGATGCCTGAAAAGGATTCCATTACATTTAAAAAAGGTACGTTGAACTTTCTCAAAAAGTGAATTATTGGAGACAGGTATGCAAAATTGATGCAAAAAGTATCGATCCAAACTTTGATATGATATCAAAAGTGTTCTTTATACATGATCGCAATAATTGTGGTAATTTATAAAGGACACTAATTTATACAGGAAATTTATTAATACTTTAGATCTATAGTATTTCCATCAGAATTGCCATACCTGTTCATCCCTGCTAGTTTTATCAGATAGATCTCAACAAGTTCGTATAAAGCAGATATGATGCCTCCTTAAAATGCTTGAGAGTTGTTAAAGAAAAAATACCTTTAGAATCCCTTACATATTTTAAGACTTATTAACATCCTGTTAAATCTCATTAAAAATAGAATTTCTACTAGAAGGTTAATAAATCTTGTAATTCTTAAGGAGCTTTAAGGATATTTCACTTCCTTGAAGACATTCAAAGATTTTAAGAAGTTGTAAGAACACAGAAATAGCACGGAATAATCAGTAAAATTTGAGAATCAGCAAAATTATAGCATCATTTAACTCCCATCAAGCTAAAATATAATAAGTCAACTTATTGTTCTCTGTTTTCAAATCGAATCATAACTGGCTCCGCAGGGGCTAAAACAGCTCTAGGTTGCATTTTAAGAGGAACCGGAGTCTCTGGACCACGAACCAAACGATATCTTTGAAGCATCTTCACAAGGATCGTTTTTATCTCCATCATTGCAAATCTCATTCCAATACAATTTCTTGGTCCACTACCAAATGGCAAGTAAGCAAATTGATTAATGGAATCTTTGTTTTCTGGAAGAAAGCGTTCCGGTTTGAAACTATCCGGTTCTGACCAAAATTCCTCATCTCTGTGCAATGCATATACCGGAATAAACACACCGAAACCCTTCTTGAATGGTACACCTTTGATTGTGCATGATTCATTAACGGTCCGAGTTATCCCAAAACCTGGAAAGAGTCAATCCATCGTAAATTTAGAATGACTGGAATTTTATGTAGTCGCTTATTCAATAAGTAATTATCTCACCGCCATTTCAAGTTCACTCTTACTTTACATGAAGAATTTTAGGATATATAGATCGAGCAGAACTGTGCAGACGTGCCATTGAGAGACGAAACGTCAATGACACTAAAGGAACAAGCTGACGTTCCTTTCAAAGTTGCTAAATGCCCTAAATGCCAAACATCCACGAACGTAGCTTCTAGGAAAATTCAGAGGTGGAGCCTTTGAAAACTTTTTATAACCGTGCCTTTAGATTTGAAGAAAGCCCCTTTTTGAATATCAACACATCTCCTATCTTAGATAGGATAGGCTCTTCTATGACTAGCTGTTCTAAATGCCCGCTTAACGCGGAAATACTCTGCAAATTAACCTTGGAAAAGCAAGAAGTGCCCCCACTTGCATGCATGGATCGATGACATCATATGTTGCTGCGAAGGACTACGTGACCCCCTGAGAGGAGTGGCTGGATTGCATAGCGAAATTGTTAGCAAAATTTGCGAGAAATGATTGTGAAAAACTGATCGCAAACCAATGCTAGGCTACACAGTTTAATAAAGGAAGGAAGAAAATGTAGAATCCTGTAGCATAGCGTAGGTTTGCGATCATTTTTTCACAATCATTTCTCGCAAACAATTATATTTTAAGATAGATAAACATAATTGGTACTACTTTCTAACATATCTGGTGGACATACTACCGGTAGTAATGGGTGACATGAAAATCGAGGAAATATCGATTTTTCAAAATCAAATTGGGACAAAGTCTGACCTAATAGAGAATTTCTGCTATTATTTCTGGATTCAGCATTGCAGAAATGTCCTAAATCAGCTTAAATTTCTGTAACTCATTTCAAAACATAAGTTTTTGGTTGCCCAGTGTTATTTAACATACCTGGTGGATACAGTCGTAATGTTTCAAAAATGATGGCTTCGAGGTATGGCATATCTTTAAGCTCATCGTATGTAGCTGTTTCATTTGATTTGCAAACACGTGATATTTCTTCAAACACTTTTTCTTGAATCTCAGGGTAGATTGCAAAATGGTAGCATGAAAGAGTTAGTATATTGCTTGATGTATCGTAACCGGCCAATATAAAAAGGAACATTTCAGCGATTACTTCATCATCAGTCAACTTGTATCCTTTCTTCTCTGGGTGTTGAGCAGCTAACATATTTTGAAGCATGTCCTAACAAGAAAGAGATAATCAACTCACTCATGCTGAAAACAAGACATAATTTTCAAGGAAATCGTCCTGTCTACATGCTTCCTCTCTGTTTATAAGTTAGCAAGCAAAATGAAACGCCTGATTAGGAGGATGCTAACATGGGACAATAAATGTACCTATTTAAAAGCCTTTCCACCTAATAGTTGAAAAAAATAGCTGTACATGGCAAAATCCAACAAGCTTTCAGTATATCATACAAATTACTATCATAACTATTTTGTCTTTTAACACTTCATTCACTACTCCCACTAAAACGACTATAGTTATCTGTTGACTTTTTGTAGATTAAACTTACTTTGATTTTGATTTTGATTTTGATTTTGATCTTCAATAAATTTGAACAGCTCTAAAAGTGCCACATAACTGAGAATGCGAAGGAGCACTGAACAATAACTTATGTGATATGAAAAGACAGGATCATGCGATGACCTTTTCAACTTCCTTTTTGAACAATCTTAACAATCATGATTGTCAGTGGATGATATACAAACTGACCTCAAATAGCAAGGATGAGAAAATGCAATGCACTATATAAGTCGTAAGGTATAAATTCTTCACATACCACTCTTGTACTGTCTGTAGATTCCTTTCTACTGTTAATAATTGCCTTTGCAACATCTATCATTGGATTCCAGTTGAAGCCCCATGAAGTCAAAGCAATAGCCTTAAAAAGCTTTTTGCCAATAACTGGAGTCATCATGACCATGTATGCATACGGTTTAGGATTCATGGCATCCTTAGCATACTTAGTAACTTTATCATCCGGATTCGTTTGTGACTCTGATTCAGTACCAAAAGCTGCTGATAAAATCACTTCCATTGTCACTGATTGCTGCCACCTAAAAAGTTAAAAATCAATCCTCTCAAAAACTTCAAATCGGCAACATTATCCGACCCAAACTAAAAATTCACTGTAGAGGTGACCAGGATGGGGTATAAGGTGAATATTATCATACATACTCATTCATTTTCATGCATACACTGAGCAACAAAACATTAGTTTTTGAAAGGTCTTTAAGAACTTTCAGTACATCTAGAACATCCAGAAATGAAAACCATTTTTCTCTATCAGGCCAGGATCTTTGGCAATTCGATTTTGAATAATCGACATTTCTTCTAATGGTACTTCATCCTGTGACACTGGTCACAAAGACTTTTCACGTTAAAAATGAGCTTTCAGCAGACAAATTCCTATTTTCTACTAGCTTTCAGTACATAAATAGCCAAGATCTCATTAGTGTACGCAATATTGAGGTAGCTACAGGTAAACTGCATGCTGCATTGGCATTCCTCACAACTCAGGACTTAAAACTTAGCATCTTGAACCGTCCACAATGGGCAGCTGCAGGGATACCTCTCTCTAGCATCCGGTAATAATTAGCCAGCATAAGAAGTGAATTCTAGGGGGGTCGGGGGGCGTAGCTCCCTCTCTTGTTAAAATTACTTTTCATTTTGGGGGGCTAAGCCCCCTAAAAAATCTTGCATTGGCCTTGCTTTTCAAAGTGTACTGAACTTGCTTCCAAAGTGTTTTGTAATGCTATAGTTAATTTTGTACTGCTCCATGATTATTGAGATATTTCTAATTGTTAATTATACTGTATCAGTATTACACCGAACTATCATATCTGCCGCAGCTGGGCCACACCCAAATTATAGGCGTGGTTGCGCCTAGAGTCCCCTTGCTAAAATGTTTAGAAATCGCTACTCGCCAACATGATTGCACCTCAGCATCTTCGATACTCCGTTTCCATCTCTTTCACGTCATAATGAAGTCTCTGCTCCTATTCACTTTCAATCATTGATTTTAGATTGTCTGGATTGCTTAGATTGTTTGGATTGTTTAGATTATCTGGAAACTGATCCAGATTAGAAAACATGTAGTGAATTTTGATGCATGCTCTGCCTACAAGGTTCTCAAAAGCAATCAGCATACTTTCGACCAGCTCTTCACAGTTCCATGCATTGGTGTTTCCAAGAAAGTGCTTCAACGCCAGGTCAAGAAATCTCAATTTCCACTTTGTTATCGAGTCCTCAAACTCCTGATCTCTCTGATGGACTAAGAAAGCTGTGGACTATCAAAATCTTAACTTGCACAAAGCTTTTTCTTTTTTGGTCTTGCAAGGAAGAGCACTGTACACGTAAGGAGTGCAGTTCTCCAGAAAGTTAGTGAATTGCATCATGCAGTGGTTGAACTTAGATTCTACCACTGTTTACTAGCAGCATCTTGATGGGCTCCTACTTCTGCGAGGTATCACTTCTTCATATGCAGCTCACTTTCACATTTCAATCAGTCTCTGCTGTCCCACATAAACTGATGGCATACATACTTGGACTTGGTAAACCCAGACAGCCGTCCGAGCAAAAAGCTCAACACATTTCAGTCCACAAAGACCAACCAAGCATGCTTATCACAACAAATATTGCTCAGTATCTCAACAACAACTTGCAAAGTATTCAGAACCACTCGTTTCAAGAGATAGGAAATTATTCACTGATCATGCCAGGGAGAGATATCAGCCCTTGTACACAAATCGAAGAAAACTATATCGAGATTTTTAAACATTATTTTTTCTCGAGAAAAACAATGTCTACAAATATTGACCTAATAGAGCAAAACCAATGTGATTTTGGATTCAGCACAGTGGTAGTTTTTCAAGAAAAAGCAGGGGGGCAAAGGAGCTGAATTTGCTTATTATTTTTGAAGCAACAACTGTGAGACGCCTTGGTTATGACGTTAAACTGCATCCAACTCCTGCCAGCCCCTCCAGGGGGATGCTGGTACCCAAGCCCGAATAAAGTGGAAGGGTTGCGACGGGAAGGGCATCCAGCGTAAAACCTGTGCTCCAAACCATAAATGAATCAGGTAGATTTATTATGTCAAGACATGGCTAGGGCGTACCCCGGAGGCAATGCGTGAGGACATCGTTGTACAATCGCAAGAAATGGATGAGGGCTACTGTATCAAGAGCGGATACGGCTAAAGAAGCAAGCTCAAAGGAGAGAGAAAAGGAGTGGGGAAAGAAAGCCAGTGGCAAAGATCGGAACGCTGAATGTGGGTAGCATGACAGGCAGGGGCCATGAACTGGTGGACCTGATGGAGAGGAGGAAAGTCAAGATCATGTGTCTGCAGGAGACCAAATGGAAAGGAAGCAAAGCAAGAAAGCTGGGAAATGGATTCAAGCTGTTCTATGTTGGAGGATTCAGCAGGTGGTGAACATCATGAGTGCTCATGCCCCACAGTAAGGATGCACTGATGAAGAGAAAGAGAAGTTTTGGGGGCGTGATCTAGATGAGGAGATGAGGAAAATTCCGGATGGAGAGAAACTCTGGATTGGAGGGGATTTCAACAGTCGCGTTGGCAGTGGTTATGGTGAAAGGAACAGATGAGGAGAAGCAATTGTGAACTTTGCAGTTAACCATGACCTGTGGATTGTGAATACATTCTACAAGAAAGCAACCAGGCACAGAATCAAAGTGGAGGAGTGGAGACAAAAATCGACTACATTCTATGTCGCTCAGATGACAGAAACACCAGAGAGTGCAAAGTCATCCTTGGAGCAGCCATCACAAACCAACATAGACCAGTCATATACACCATATAGGCCAGGAAGTTGAAAGCCCAGAAGAAAACAGGAACAGTGAAAACCAAGTGGTGGAAACTGAATGCATCAGAATACTGGACCAACTTCTCAGAAAAAGCTAAAGAGAAACTAGAAAGAAGGAAACTAGAAGACAGGTGTGATTGGGAGACAATTGCAAGTGACATGAGAATACTCAGTGAAGAGGTACTGGGGAAAACATCAGGAAAAGTGAAAGTTGGAAAGGAGACGTGGTGGTGGGGTGAGGAAGTACAGAGGCGCATACGAGACAAGAAAGAAGCAAAGAAAAGGCTTTTTGAGGACAATTCAGATGAGAACAGAGCCAACTACAAAAGAGCGAAGAAGCAAGCCAAGAAAGCGGTGGCAGTGGTAAAAGCAAAAGCATACGACAAGCTCTATGAGGATCTGGACAATACAGAAGGAACAAAGAAAGTACTGTGAATAGCAAAGCAGAGGGACAAGAACTCAAAGGACATTTATCAGACAAGGCAGATAAAGAGTGAAGATGGAGACGTGCTGGTGAAAGATGAAGAGATCATGAAGAGTTGGCAGACATGCTTCAAAAGGCTTATGAACGAAGAGAATCCAAGAGAAGCGTGAGAGGAGGTGCAAGAAGACAACTTAGATGGGATGGAAGCCATCATGGAGGATGAGGTGAGGAGTGCACTCAAGAAGATGAAAAATGGAATGGCTGTGGGCCCTGACAACCTTCCCATAGAAGTCTGGAAGTGCCTGGGAGAAGAGGGAACAACATTCCTATGTGAGATGCTGAAAAAGATCTGCGAGGAGGAACACATACCCGAGGCATGGCGGAAGAGCACACTCATCCCAATCTATAAGAATAAAGGAGACATCATGTCCTGTGGCAACTATCGAGGGATCAAGCTCATGAGCCACAGCATGAAATTGTGTGAGTGCATAATAAAAGGCAGGCTGAGAAGACTGGTCAATATCAGTGAAGAGCAGTTTGGATTCATGAAAGGGAAGTCAACGACGGATGCCATCTTTGCCCTGAGACAAGTACAAGAGAAGTATAGAGAAGGCCACAAAGAACTGCACAGCATGTTCATCGATCTGGTGAAGACCTATTGCAGAGTGCCATGGGAGGAACTGTACTGGTGCATGCAAGCAAAGATTGTCCCCAAGAAGTACATTCGGGTGGTACAAGGCATGTATATAGAAAGTTAGACTGTGGTGAAGTGCGTGGCAGGAACATTGGAACTGTTCAAAGTGAAAGTTGGGCTGCATCAGGGTTCAGTGCTGAACCCATTCCTGTTTGCCATCATCATGGATACCCTCACAGAGGACATCAGAAAGGAGGCCCCATGGAGCATGATGTTCGCAGATGATGTGGTCCTTTGCTGTGAGGAGAAAGCGGGACTGGAAGAAGATCTGGAAAGGTGGCACAATGCTTTGGAGAAGAGAGGAATGAAGGTGTTGAGAGCAAAGACTGAGTACATGTGCCTTAGTGGAGTGTCAAGAGGAAGTGTGCAGATGCAAGACCAGCAGCTACCAGAATTGAATGAGTTCAAGTACTTAAGAAGTACACTACAAAAAGATGGGGGAGTGCAGGCCGAGATCAACAGAAGGATACAATCTGGATGGAGCAACTGGAAGAAGATGTCTGGGGTGATGTGCAACAGAAGGATACTGGCCAAAGTAAAAGGAAAGATCCACCAAACAGTGATCCAGCCAGCCTTGCTATATGGACTAGAGATGCTGCCCCAGACAAAGAAGACAACAAAGAGACTGGAGGTGGCAGAAATGAAAATGTGCAGATGGGCATGTGGTGTTGGATACTTCGTCACGTGCAACGCTCCTCCGCAATTAGTCGTATATATTAAGTTTATAGCCACGAGTTTAAGAAAGATAGTTTTGTAGCTACCAGTCTAAGAGTCACGAGTTATAGTTTAGAGTTTACAACATGTGGCAAGACCAGAAGAGACAGAGAGCGAAATGAAAACATCTGGGAAAGAATGAAGGTGACAAACATCGGAGTGAGATGCAGAAGAGCAAGGTTGAGATAGTTTGGTCATGTGAAGAGGAGGGAGGAGAGCTATGCTGGGAGAAGACTGTTGAGCATGGAGCCACCTGGAAGGAGAGGAAGGGGACGCCTGAAGCAAAGGTGGAGGGACACCATCAGCGGTGATATGCGTGCTGTTGGTGCGAGGGAGGAAGACGTGGAAGACAGGGACACATAGAAGGCGCTAGTATCTGCTGCAGTGACCCCATAGTAAATAGGAGAAGCTAGAAGAAGAAGAAGAAGAAGAAGAAGAAGAAGAAGTAGAAGTGTACTCGACAAAAACTTAGGAATATTTATCGGTTATACATGTTTTTCATGAGATACGGTGAACAAGAAAATCGAGGCTCAAACAAAAAAGTTATTTTCTTACTAACATATCGTGTATTTGGCTTTTGGTTTCACTACTTTTGCCGAGAATTTGCTGACTCGATTGTACCTGGGGGGGCACCTTTCCCTCCTAATATCTACTGATTCAGCACATTGAAATTGTCCTGAATCCGCTCAGAAAACTGAAGACTCCAAACTTAGTTCTGACTAGTGTTTTCATACATTGTCATACATGATTATCAACAATCTTATAGTTCTTTTGCTGCAATCATTTATAAAAGAAACAAATATCATATTACGCTATCAAATTAATTCCTGTTTAAAATATGGCTGTAATCTATATGTCTGTACTGACTTGTGTATATCGACTGCTTCATTGCCTTTTGTTGCTCTTTCCATTTTCTGCAGCAAAACATCGGCAGCTTTTTCCATGATATACATCATTCCCTTCAACTTTCCAGAGGTAAATGCTGGGGTCATAATGCTACGGATGTCCTTCCATCTTTGTCCAGTCACAGCTGACATCATGCTTGCCAGTGGTTCGGGAAATTCAAATCCCATTGTCTAAAAAAATCAACAAACCTGTGCATACAACTTTGAACAGAAAAAAGTGTACTAAGAAAAGCTTAGAAGACAAATGAAACTAGCCCGTAGCTCAAATAGTAGCATTCACCAGGCCGTGTGAGCTTCTTCTTGTTCTTCTTCTTCCTATCGGACGATATTTCACTAGCGATAATCGCTTTTAATCTCTAAGAAAGCCCTTCTAACCCAAATTTTAAACTTCCTAGCTTTTTTATGGTTGCAGCGATACAACTTCCTGAAGTCTGTTTTGGCAAAGTTGTTTGTAGTTCAGGTGTTCTGTGCATTCTCATTGAAAAAATGTGCAAAAACTTACACTTACATGAAGAGAATGACGACCCACATGCAACAAAAAATATAAATTATAGGAAATATGCGAGTAAAAGATGCATCAAACATTGCAGAAAGATAAATCGAATTTTTTTATAGCAAATGAACCTATCGCCTGTCTCAAGTCTCGAGAATCCAGCACTGAAACCTCTGAACGTATAAAAGATATGCACAAAAGAATTTTGAGCTGCAAGAATGGAAGGAAGTTGGTGCTACAAAATGAAAAAGTATTAAAAGAGTTTCTTTTTTTAGTATATATAAATGTTTGCAATTACACTACATACATACAAACAATACAAAGACGATATCATGGAGAGCAAAAGGCTATGACTACCCCATGACCTGTATATAGAATAAATCACACTACATTAAAATAAATATTTAAAAATAACTTAAAGGAAAATGGAAAAAAAACCCGTAGAAATTAATTTCAGGGGCGTTGTGGCCAAGCAAGTGGCCGGGAGAAATATCAAAAGAGCTGTTTCTAGATATACAAAAACAGAACCTGCTTACCGGCCTATCGTGAAATTTTTCAAATTCTTTCACCAAAACCACTTTCAGAATTTCTGGGTCAGATACAACAATTGTAGGTGTTTTGAATAAGTACATTCCATATATTCTTCCATAAGCCTTTTGGTTTACACGCTGTCGCTCATGAAGTTTGCGTGCATACAAAAGAAAATTTAAAGAATTCCCAACGAGGGGCAATGGTGTTGGACCTCGTAGGCCACTGTCTTTCAAGTATGTGAAATTTACAACATAATGCCAATACACTAAGATGGCAAGTAAGAGAAGTGTCAAGACGATCCAGTGCTCCTTCGCAGCATACAGAAGATCAGTAACAAAATCCATGCTTGCTGAGAAACCTGGAACCGAAAAGCAAGAGAATAAAATAAAATCGTAAAGGTTAAAGCAATAATAAAAATACCGTTATGTGGTCTTTCAAACTTATTTGCATCCTATAACATACATAAATACATTGATAACATATATTTATTGTATACTAGCGGACAGGGCTATTCTCTAACCCAGTGTTTCTCAACCTTTTTCAAGCAACGGAATATTTTTTGCATAGGACAAGTCTTGCGGCACACCATTAGCCAAAGATGTTACAAAATGACACGGGCCAATCAACTACCTGGTGGCACATGGCAGAATATTACATTTAGGCCAGTAGAGAGCTGAACTACATTAGGGCGGGGGGGGCACAGATGTAGAAGCACAATAAAGAGTTTTTAAAGTGCATTATATCGCAAACTTGCACATATGGATGAAACAGGATGAATAGGCAGTCATTTTTGATAGGTATTACGTGGGAAAATGGAAGCCCGGGGGTTTGCCCCTAGGAATTTCTTTTGAGGTAACGTCCTATAAAACGTCTTAAAATATCTTCTTGTAGAATATACTGTATAATAGAATATAATGTCTAATAGAATATAATGTATAATAGAATATAATGTATAATAGAATATAATGTATGATATAATATAATGTATTTCATCATTTTCCTTTTTTTGACTTTAAATTATTTAACAGGACTTCTGTGATAACAGTATATATATGTACCTAGTGTAAATATGATATGACTGTAGAAAAATCCTGTATAAAGATTCTTCTGATGATGATATAATATTTAAGAATACAAATACAAATCTCGCTATAATTAGGTAAC
>WIPJ01004672.1:269970-286434 GCA_018155075.1 Cassiopea andromeda | reverse complement strand
TATAAGGAATATAAATTTTAGTATAAAATTTTTCTTATAGCAGTTAGTATATTAGTAGGTCAGGGTTAGTCCAGGGCTTGTTACGCATACAGAATATATAATAGGTTGATCGGATAATGATTGTAGATAGCTTTCGCACTATGAATTCTGTGTGTAGCTTATCAAACTCCAGTTCCTTGCACATGTCTATAAAAGGCTCGCATGATTTGCCGAAAATTCCTAGAGCACTAAGGGATAGGTTAATAAATTTGACGCAATGAAAATCCGACGAAAGATCTCGAGTAAGTTGATAATACTTTTCGTGTTTCCTCTCTGCATTGCTATTTAAATTGGTTTCAAACCCAACGGTCAACTCAATCACATAGAGCTTGGTCTTACAAATGGAAAGAAGCATATCCGGACGCAGTTGATCTCCTGTTATAATGCAAGGGGAGAGAAATCCAGGAAGGTCAACATATAGGGAGGAATTTCTCACACTTTGTAACGTAGAGGCGACAAAGTGTAATGCTGAGTTATGCCTCCATGTGTAACGGCCCTCTTCAAGATATGACTTGCAGCCAGAGACAACATGAAGAAGAGACTCGGGACAGAGGCAAAATGAGCAATCAGAAGATTGAGAGAGCTTCCATTTGTAAAGGTTCACACGATTGGCAAGGATATTATTAAGATATCTTATAGAGAAGTTAAAAATGTTCTTAGGTAGCTTGCTCTGAGCAGAAGACCACAAAGAGTTTAGCGATTTCATAGAGTGTTCCAAAAGAAAAGAGATAATGAAGCCTTGAGATGTTAGTTGTGACCTTAGCTTTTCGGTATGCTGTTGGCGTACTGCTTTTAATATCTGCTTGGTATTTTTGTATGAATCATATTGAACGTTCATACTACAACTGGTGCTTTTCCATAAAGACTTGATGTTATCGCTCTTGGAGGATCTTAGGGAATTACGTAAAACAGTTTGGCATTGGATGAATTTTAAGATGGAAGTTGAAGATTTAGGCCAAACTGGTTGCAGGGAAGGATGATACCACTTAAAGTAGCGCTAATAGGAAGATCCAACCATTGGCGTATGAATCGTATAGTGATGGAATCCAGGTTTTCAATTACCCACGTCTTAGCTAGATTGGCAACAGTAAGATGCCAGGAGAGTTTTGAGAGCACATATCTTTGGTACAAGAGTAATTTATTTTTCGGTAGAATTGAAAGGCTATCAATATTAGTCAGCATATCAACAAGGGAGGATTGCAATTTTTCTTTATGAACTTTGTTGTCCATTTCAAAGTTGAAATATCTTCCCAAATATTTAATTGATTCTCCTGATTTGACAGTTGGTACTGTCTTGTGGTTGACAAATAATTTTGGCTCGTATTGAAGAGAGCGAGTTGAAAACTTTTTAATACCAAATGTCACGCATTTGTCTACTCTGATGACCATATTAGACCACTGACACCACTTTGTAAAACAATTTAGAAGGAGTTGATTCTCACGCTCATTGGTTGTGACTACAGCAGCATCATCTGCCAATTGAAACCAGTGCACCGGTTTGAAAAGGCAATCGAGTTTATCATACGCAGAGAAACCCAGTTATTTGTATTTTTTTTGGCGAATGAATTGAATGAAAGTGTTGAAGCACATGTTAAATAATAAAGGGCTAAGGCAATCACCTTGGAGAACACCACGTCGAACAGGGATAGCAGGGGTTGAGTAATGATCAGTTATAACAGCTGTGTGAAAACCTTCATAGAGACTAGAAATTAAAGCCTGGGCCTTATCAGGAATATGGTGATAGAACAGAACCTCTTTGATTAAATTGTGATGTACTTCGCCAAAGGCATTCTTGAGATCCAATAATGTTATTACTACTGACCTCTGACTTTTGCGCGCTTTGTCAATAATATTGGCCATCATGGAGGTGTGCTCTAGCACTCCTGCTACTTTGGGGGTAAAACCCTTCTGGATTTCAGCCTCAATAAATTCATGTTGGTTGAGAAATGAGAAAACTGAGTCACGTAGACATGAAGTAAAGACTTTTAGTGGCACCGACTCAAGGGTGATAGGCCTAAAATTAGCAGGGTCATCACTATTGCCCTTTTTGTGAACAAGAACTGTGCACGCTTTTTTCCATTCCATTGGTACACGACCCGATTCCCAGACAACACAAATAATTTTAGTTAAAAGCGACCGAAGATATGGACATCTTTTGAAACATATTATAGATATCTTGTCTAGTGGGCAAGGGGAACTAGAAGATTTCATTCTACGGACGATGGTAGTAATCTTTTCATAAGACGGGGGTGACTGATCAAAAGGAGTGGAAGGCTCAGGCAAAGATGGAAGCCAACTTGGAGTATTGAAAGTTCTCTGCGGAAATACTGCACGGAAGAAGTCAAGGAAAAATTTTGTACAGTGGTCTTGTGTGAAAGAAGGCAAAATAGACTTACTCTTTTGGAGAATATTTTTGACGAAGCCCCAAAAATGTTTGTGTAAGATACGATCGTAGTTTCTGAAACTATCATTTGATTTAGCAGTACCAGGAGAATTACCAAGCTTGGAACGAAGGAGGCGAGATACGTATCTAACTTCAGTTAGTGGGGTATTCTGACGCTTAAGTTGAGCTAATTCTCGCTTTAGTTGCTTAATGGTTAAATGATTGTACTTATGAAATGGACTGTTAGCTTGATTAACAGAGTCAATTGTTCCGTAATTATCCTTGAAGAAATCATAAATTGTGTTGTTCATAAACTGTATTGCTTCATTGACCGAGTCTGCTGTAACCTCAAGAGTAGAGAAAATTGATTTAAAGTAATTATTTGCTTCACTCCAGTTGTCGTTCGATCTTGGTAACTTGACGCCAGGCTTTCCTATTAGCGTTTGTAATGATTCAATGGCCATTTCCTGGTTTTCAATGGCCACTTCCTGGTTATCATTGGCAACGCCACATGATCCAATATTTGAATTTTCAAAGTCAGGCGGTTGATCGAAATCCATGTTTTCGTTTACCTGACATCTCCTTTGGTGCATTTTGAGCCCCTTAACACCTTCTACAAACTGCCTTAACTCCAGAGTCTCTTCTTGCGTGATATTAATGCAACCATTAGGGCCAGTCGAATTGTTGAGTCGTTTTTTGCATCTCCAACTGTGACGGCCTATCGATTCGAAGTCTTTCCCACAGTAAGAGCAAACCACAAACACAGCAACAATCCAAATAAATCGTAACCGAAGCATAATAATTGCCAATACTGCATCCAAATTGATTTTAGGAGAAGTATAAATAACAATAATTGTAAATCCAAGTCCAATTTTGCTATGAAACTTGAGAGCTGTGCACAACGACGTCAGTACGCCATTGCTCAACAACAACATATAATAACAATAGTAATAAAACGAATTTTTTAACAGGATAAAAACTTCAACAATTACAAAAATTGCTGTTATCATTGCTTGTCCTGTACAAAGAAAGATCCTTAGAAAGAAAAACAAATATATTACAGTTACAGGTCTAAAAATAGTTTTATATTATCATCATGGTAAAATCTTATACGTATATATTGTTCATCATCTCCCTAAAAGCAAATACATTGTCACATATCCTTGCAGTAAGTGGCAGTTCATTAAAAGTCTTTGCACCCATGTAGAAGAAGCCTTTCCTCGCGTATTCAGTTCTTATCTGTGGAAGGCATACATTATATCTATTGTTCCTTGTGTTCTTGCAGTGCTCTTGATATGTGATATAACTTCGCATGTTTGCCCTTGTGTGATTATTTAGAATGCGCGATTGTGCAATGAGTTGAGTTTATTTTCTTGTGTCCTAGTCAATCTCGGATTCAATATGCCACAATAGGTGAGTACTGGTAATACCATTGAGCGGTAGATGGCTTTAGTTGACTCTATGTCCAGATGATTTCTGATCTTTGCTAGGAGTCATAGATGACCTGAAGCCTTCTTGTATTTGGCATCGAAATCACTGTTAAGATTCAGTGAAGAGTCTAGCTGCACACCAAGATACTTATACGTTGAAGTGATGCTGATTTGACCATTTTCGTGTGATATGCATAAAGGTTCTGTACATTTCTGTATTCTCTGTGCTGTTCAAATAATAGAGCTTCAGTTTTTCCTTTTTTTAGGTTAAGGATTAGCTCATTTTTACTGAACCAGGCAGAAAGTTCTGCCATGGCATTCGATAATTTTCAATTTTCGTGGCATGACATATTTGCATGGCATGACATATTTAAAGCTAGTGTTATGTTAGGATATTGTGGGTGTAGAGGAAGTGATAGCAATGATGTACAAAAATACATGCAATTAATGAAGCGGAAAATAAGCTGAAAAGGATGGAGTTGCTAATAAGCCACTAGAACATAATTTTGAGCTGCTGTTACAAATTGTTTTGTCAAGATTGCAATATTTATGAAATTCATATGAAGTTTTTTGTGAGATTTTGATTTTTCCTGGGATTTAATATGTCATTCTGTCTTGAATGCTTAACTTCATTGCTCTTACATACAAAGCATTAAAAATGCTTCAATTTGATACCTTATTTATCATTTTATTTCAAACACAACAAAAGTTACAGATTACAAACTGTATGGTGGAAGGTAAAATTAGGCGCTTTTCTACTTCCACAGGTTTAATTTTTTGAAGTCCGATGAGGCAAGGGTTCCTGACATTGAAGATCAAAATGGTTATGATCTTCAGCTTTTCCTATCAAAAAGCATGGGAAACCATGCAGGAGGGTACAAAAATAGAAAAACTTTCCTTTTTGAACAGGTCTACATAGTGGTTTTGTGTCATATTCCAATCTTTGCCAAAAGTCCTTCGAACAACAACTAATTAGTGCATGATTTCTGATCAAACTAATTTTCTTATCTATGTCAAATGATAGAAACCCTTTCACACCTAAAGAAAATGTTAAATTAAGTGTCTATTTGTCAGAGAAGTGTCTGCAAGCATAGCGACTCCTTCTGCACCTGAAAACAATGTGTAAAACAACATTGTTTTGAGGGGGAACCTACTAAATGATTAACAGAAATAATGCAAGTGTTCCAAGACTTTTGGCAGAGATTGTAGTTCTGGGGTGAAAGTAGCACTCCAGACAGCACTAGCCTATGTGAGTGGTGTGAAGATAAGCGTATTGTTTGATACTGGCAGCCAACAGGTTTTTATTAGTAAGAAGGCTGCCAGTAAGCTGAGTGTAGGGCCAGTGCAAAGTGAGAGGCTTTGCATCAAGGCCTTTGGGAGAAATGAGACTGAGAAAGAAAGGAGATATGTGCATAAGCTTACTGTATGTCCTATGTTTGCTGGTAAGTCTGTTACCATTGAGGCTTGTGAAGTTCATGAAATCAATATTAGTAATGTTAAGGCCAAAAAAATTAAGATAAATTATTCCATTTGATTAATACTATTTTCTCAGGTAATACTAATCGAGAGCTTCTAGACATGGATATATTGTGTGAGTCAGACTACTTGTGGAATTTCCAAAAGGGTGAAGCCATACAAGGGGGGACCTGGAGAGCCCGTGGCTGTGAACACAAGCTTGGGCTGGGTTCTACTGGACAAAGTAAAGGTGAGAAATTACTTATCAATTAGTGTAAATTTTGTCCATGAAGCTTTGACTTCCTCTAGAAGCGAAATTCAGAGTAATCTTCATAACTATGAGGTCTTGATTGTCTAGGAATGAGGGAAAATGATAGGGTTCATGAAGATGTATTTGATCACATTGAATTCACAGGTGAACACTATTCAGTAGGGTTCTAATGGAAAACAGGGCATGGCCCAATACCATTACATTATGCCACTAGCGTGGCAAGAGTCAAGAGCCAGCTGAGCATACTCAAGCAAACATCTGAAATGTTGAAACAGTATGATAGTATCTTTACTGAGCAACTAAGGTCCAATGTTAGTTTAAAGGTTTCAACTTTAGAACAAGTTAACAGGGTATCTTATTTGCCACATCAGGCAGTTTTTGGGGAGAGTGCTGAGACAACCAAGGTGAGGGTTGTCTATGATGCATCACAAAAAGATGGAAAGACCGGCACTTCCATAATTGACTGCCTGCATATCTACGATACTAAACATCAATCTACGATATGCCAGATGACATCAAAAGGAGTACACTGCAATTGGAATATATATAAAAGCAACAATGTTTGGGGGAACTGGTGTCAAAGACATGCCATTTCCATCTTTCAATGCAATGATTTCCCTAAAGCTATTGATATCTTTTTGCACTTCAAGTTCAATGCATCAGACAAGTCATTTATCAAAATATATAAAGTCGCACATTCCCTTGCTATCTTCACAACTTTTTAGTTTTATCTTCCTTTCAGTTTGTATTGCTGCAGAAACAGAATGACTAAATAATTTGTGCCAACTCAAACCGTCATTTAGTTATTTTCTCACTTATCATGTTGAGATCTTGTTTCAAGATATAGGGTACTTTTTGTTGTGTGTAATAGAGGAGAAGAATTTGCTTCCAAAAATTTTTACCAATCTAAAGGAACATTTTGATGGACTCTTTTTATTTGACAAAGTGCATCACTACTTAGCTTTTTAGTTCAAAAGTATGCCAATGGGGTAGTTAAGTGCAGTGATGTGCCAAGACACTTTCTAATAGGGGTGTGGGTGTTTTGACCAATTGACTAACTATTGTTTCTAGAATACAAAAGTCACAGAAAATACTGTGGCCAACTCTCTTGCAGCAGAGCTAACTTTTGACCAACTTTCTTGCAAATTTCAAAATTTTTTATGGGGGTATGACACCCCCACCTCCCCATCAGCACATCCCTGATGAAGTGCTTTTACAGATCACATACTAGTGCACTTGTGGCAAGATCATCAAGATCTTTCCATAATCAAATTTACCTATAACCTTTGTTAAATTGTTGTTTTGATCCTGTCTCCTTACTAGTGTTCATTTGATCAGTAAGTATTGTTAAATCTGGCTTACTGGCTTTTGCAACATCTGACTTTATAAAGCTGGCTGCTTCAGACGCATATGCTCTCCTTCAGTTCTAACAGACTAGTTAGTGTCAGGGGTGCAATCCTGGGGCTCTGGGGGCACAGTCCCCTTGATAAATTTATAGAGGGTTTAAGGGTGCATCTATCCTTTCAACATAATCATTGAAAGTTGCTCTTAAAATCTTCTACTTTGCTAAAGAATTGCTGACACATTTCAGTAATTGTTCACAATATATATGATAAAGATCCTTTGCAGGATGCTAGAGGCTTTTGTCTTCAAAATTCTGATTTGAGTCCTCTTGTTAAAAATTCAATCTTACACCCTGGTTTCTGTGCTTTAAGAATGAATGGATTTCAATAGCAAGTATCAAGATACAGAACGTACTTTGTTATTTCTAATTTATTTTGAATTATATGTTAAGCTTTCTTAAGTTTTACTGAAATACACTGGATAAAATGGTTTACACTTTCGCTATTAATATTGTATACTTGAATTTGAATTCCATCTTTAACAATATGAATGCAATAACGACGAAACATCGATTTTTGGCCAATAAAAACAATAATGTATGGAAATTCAGCCTGGTGATTTTCTTAAGGTGCTTAAGATTGTGAACATTTGAGCCTCATTTTCTTAAAAACTGTTTCTTATAAAAAAGAAACGTGTAACTGATTGGATTAGTCGGATTTTTACAATGTTGAAAAACCTGACAAAATTTCGTACCGGCCAACTCGTTTCGAGAGGCGCTTAGGAAGCGAACGCAACATATTTGAGATAGACGCCTAATAAGAGAACATAGTCCAATGGCTCAACCAGTAGGAAGCATTTCAGAAACTAGTTCAACAAGAATAAATGATGCTTGGACTAAAACACTTCCGGCATAACACAGGAGTTTTGAAATTCATCATGTTTTGATTGCTTGTCAAGTAACCCCTAGTATGAAAAAATGTTAGACAACAAACGTGGCCGATGTGAAGAATCTGTGCCTACACTAGTTACTCAAGGGTTAGGGTTTCCAAAGGGTTAGGGTTACTCAAGGCTAGGGTGACTCAAAGGGATATGGAGGGTTAGGGTTAGAGTTGGGTTAGTTTACGTAGGCACGGATTCTTCACATCCACCACAAACTTTTGTCACAAACCTCCGGTGAGTCATATACCATCTTAATTGCAGAAGTTTGCGAAATACAAAGTCACCAAGCATATGATGTACACTCAATCCTCAAATAACAGCGAGAAACTGTCAAAAACTAATCCTAGAAGCCGCATTCAGAGTAAGAATGTTGCTTTACTATAGTTGATGCCCCAATTCCTGCATAAAAAATTGCGGTAGATGATCTATAGTATTCACCAAAACCTGCTCCTCCACAGCAACATTTCTTCTCTACAATCAGGTACATCACTGCATCACTACCGAATCCTATGAGAAGCGAAGGCATGAACTAGTGGCCATCGAGAACAACCACTACTGGTGTTTGGAGCGCGTGATTCTTATGGAGTGCAATTTCCGCTACAAATTGAACTAGCTGTATTTTAAGAACTTTTTCAAATCTTAAGAGTTTTCATTTCAACAACTTGAGGCTACATTTATCGTAAGTCTCAATTGCTTATCGACTTCATCTACTTTCGAAATTTTAACTACTTTCAAATCTCAACTACACCTAAATTTCAACTACTTCGTGGCAGAAGGGGAACTCTTCTCGGCACTTTTCTTGTTTTCTGGGCACGGATTTTGGGAATGCTCCAATCATAGAAATAGTTGGAGTAGAATGCGCGCTCTATCATTCTCTATGTCAAATAACTGGTCAAGTATGTAGAAGCAAGATGGCGGGTGTTATCAGTATTATCTCAATATAATCAAACCAAAGGACACAATAGTAAACAATATGTGTTCATCATACCATGGTAAAATCATCTAAGAGCGATACAAAGCACGATGTCTAGATTATGTAATAAAGGATAATTTATGCTAATTTATGCATGCATTTTCAGGGGATAACATTATCCCCCCTCCTGTCAATAGTAAGACTATGTTACGGATGATCTTATGCTTGTTCGAATAATATTGTTTTCGTTTACATTACACCATCCTCTCGTCATAATGGGAGCGTTTTCATTTACATGTACACCTCTTTCATGTTCATTCCTGTCAGCGATTCTATTTTGTGCTGTTTCTCCGTTGTCCTCCCTGTTCAGATTGTTTTTATGGGCATTTTGTTCGATATTTGGGGTTTGATCAGTAACGAGAAAGTCAAAGAGGTCAGCTGTATTACTTTGTGGCGGTGTTGTTGGTTTGACTGTTGTAGGTTCAGCTATTAAGTGATCAAATCGTGGTGTGATATACTTTAATTGATTTACGTGGACAACAGGAGTAGCATTGCTTTGTGAATTATTAAGTTGGCAATTCACGTCCCCAATCAATTTAGTTATAGTCCAAGGACCAGACCAGTTTGGCTGCCAACAGCGTGATATCCCTTTCTTCTTATTAGGGTGCCACAACATTACTCTATCACCAACTTGGTAGTGGTGTTCCTTAGCGTGTTGATCATATTGTTTCTTCATTTTGTTTCGACTAGCTGAGAGGGAAGCCTGTACTTGAGTGACGGTTTGCTTCACACGTTCACCCAAATTGGTGGCAAAATTCTGTGCTTGTTTGATGTGATGCGGCAGTGATGAAGGTATAGGATGAGTTGAGGGTGCTGTTAATAATTGGACTGGTGTCGTAAGTTTGGTACCGAACAACAGTTCAGCAGGAGTGAAATTGGTACTTGTGTTCACACTGGTGCGAATAGCGAAAGCTGAGGATTGCAAGTGTTGACCCCAGTTACGACCATGTTTATCAACTTGCTTTTGTATACATCATTTTGTTTGCTTAACCATAGCTTCAGACAGGCCATCGCCTTGCGGATGAAGACAAGACGATTTGGATTTGCCAATGCCTAGTAGATTGCAGACTTCATGCATTATACAGCCATCTACATTCAGAGCACCATCGCTATGCAGACGTTGCATTATTCCGTAGCAGCAAATCCACTGATCATGGATGGCAATTGCGATAGTAGAGGCACGTATATCTTTTAACGGTATAACCTCAAGCCATTTAATGAAATGGTCGACTAGAATGAGGACGTAAGTGTAACCATTGTCTGAGGCAGGGATAAAAGGTCCGTCAAGATCGTAGCATACAAGTTGGAAGCGTTCAGATGATTCAATAGGCTGTAAAGGTGCTTTGCTATACCCGTGTGGAGGAGGGTTGAAGGATAGGCAGTTGGGACAACTTTTGACCCAATTAGTGACGTCATCGCGTGCATTAGGCCAAAAATAGGTACTGGAGAGTCGTGTCCAGGTGCGATCAATGCCAAAGTGGCCAGAGGAAGCATGATCATGGCAGGTGTGAAGAATTATTGAACGTAATTGCTCTTGGATGACTGGAAGCGATTTCCATAGCAAGATGCCCTCAGTAGATATAGTCAGATGTTTACGGTAGCGTTTTAGATTACCAAGTCGAGTGATATCAAACTCTTCTTTGGACAATAGATACGCTTTTGCTTCACAGATTGAACGATCTTGAGTCTGATGGGCAATGAGGTCAGCGGTGCTGAATTCCGGTTGTAAATCCATGGCAATAGAGTTGACGGTATACAGAAGGCTGAGACAATCGCTAATCGCGTTGCTCAAAATCCGCCATTTTAGCTTCACGATCTGAAGGTGAGTCGAAGATAGCTTTTAACTGTTCTTTTAGGGCGCTAAATTTCTGAGGTTCTTGTTGAGAATCCTCAAATTGATCAAGGCAAGCTTTGGCGCGACCACTAACGCAAAGCATTAAAATCTGACCGCGAACAAGGTCATCTTTTTTATCTGCGACGACACAGCAACGCTCAAAACTTTTGAGCCACTCATTTAGGTTGATGTTCCCGTTACCGGTGAACTTCTCTAGTTTACTGAAGACATTATTTAAAGCAGACATGGCAATAGGGTTCAAAAGGCTCCTGTCACCAGTGTTATCAGTATTATCTCAATATAATCAAACCAAAGGACACAATAATAAACAATATGTGTTCATCATACCATGGTAAAATCATCTAGGAGCGATACAAAGCACAAGGTCTAGATTATGTAATATAGGATAATTTATGCTAATTTATGTATGCGTTTTCCGGGGATAACACGGAGGCATGGGGCAAAAGGAAAAATGAACTAGACAAAACAATTGCCCAAATGTAGCTAACTGCATTATTTCTTCGCGTTTTACACAGCTGAAGACTCTTTGCTACGAGCTGTACGAATTATATTTCATTGACGGGAAATTTTGTCTTGTTATACACAAAGTTTCGTTCATAGCTATGTTTATCAGTACTTAAGGCCAAGAATTTGCCAACTCTTCTACCATCAAGAGGAACTACAGAATTGACAAAAGATAATGGATTTCATGTCTCGTGATTTCTTCTTGTTCAATGTTCAAAACTTTGATGTTGGATAGTCCTCGCTCTCGCTGTTAAAGTTGTGGATTGGCCTACGGTATTTGCCCCCATGGCTGTATCTTAAATCTCCCTTACCACAGCGCGAAAAAGTGGCAACATTCTTTTCACATGCTAAAAGCGTTTTTCGTCCGACACTCATCCGAGTATAAAAACGTTGGATAGTGACCTTAAGGTCAACCGAAATTTAAATCCAGATGCAGGTACATGTGATAGGATGCATCTAATTGGCCCCAAGTGTGACCAATTAGGACCTATCACCATTGTTTACTTGAAGAGTTCCAGTGAGAAAACAAACTCTTTATATACAAATTTTACATAAATTTTGTTGCAATTATTGCTTGCATGTGAAATCACTGAAGTCTATTGACCTTACAACTAAGCTTCCGAGTCACTATACTATTTTTGGAGGCACAGTTGGACTCAGCTGCATGTACATGATCATTCACATCTGTAGCAGTTATGCTCTTATAAAAACAACACGTGTTTCCTTTGCTATCTCTGGTAATCAACTGAACACTAACTCTAATCACGTGTTAATCATTCTATTCAATTATTCACATGTAACAACACAGTACATCAAACAGTACAAAGAGGTGCAATGATTAATGATACAATAACTAAGTTAATCTAATACATACATTACACTCTCCCCTCCCTTACATTACTAGCTGAGACGAATATGTTAATGTTCTACAATTTCTCCAAAACACTCAAGGGGGTTGATGAATTGATGAAGGTGAGCTGGCCTAGCTCTGGCAAATTGACCTCTATGATCTCCTGGTCCTGGTCTCTCTTGTCCCTCTGCCGGGATAGAGTCCCCATAAACTATTCCTGGCGTCTCAGGGGTAGGATGACATAGTAGCCCAGGCTTTGCCTGAATAGGGCAGAATTTGAGCTGATTATGATGGGCTACAAGAAACTTACCGTGTTCGAGGCGTAACGTGTAGTTAACCCCCCTCCTAGAGCATACCTCATATGGGCCAATCCACCTCCTTCCAAACTTAGACTTTTTAGGCCTCCATAACAACACCATTTGCCCAGGTTCAAAGGGCTTCCAAACTTTGTGATTTTTATTGTCATAATTAGTACTTTGTTGAGCTCTGGCTAATTCCAAATTTCTCTGAGCTAAGTGATTGGCATGCTGAATAGCTTTGCGTAAGGAGTGGCTATAGTCAGATTGACTTGATGGATTGCCCAGCGGGACACTTAGCTCCACCTAAATTGGCATGCGCGCGGGACGACCAAATACTAACTGATGTGGGGACATTCCTGTGGATTCATGTACGCTAGTATTGTAAGCAAACACAGCCTGATCAAGCCATTGATCCCAGTCGTTTCAATGTAGTGAAACAAAATTAGCTATTATTTCTTGCAACGTACGATTCTGTCGTTCTACTAACCCATCTCCCTGGGGGTGGTATGCGGTGGTACGAGTTTTTTTGACCCCCATCATGTTGTATACTTCATGCATTACAGTGCTATCAAAGTTCTTTCCTTGGTCGGAATGAATTATAGTAGGCGGGCCAAACCTCGAGAAACCGCGAGAGACAAGTATGTGTGCGACTGTAGAGGCCTTCTGGTCTTTGGTGGCAAAGGCCTCGCACCATTTAGTAAAATGGTCCATCATAACTAAAATATGCCGGTTACCACTAGCTGTTTCTGGGAGAGGGCCCATATAATCGACAGCCCAAAAAACAAACGGTTCACTGACTTCTATGGGCTTTAATGGAGCTCGGGTTTGTTTGGTGTCATACTTACCTTGACTACATTCTTCACAATTTTGAATGAAATGTGTAACAGAGTCGTTCATTTTAGGCCAAAAAAACCTCTCCCTGCATCTCATTATCGTGCGACGGATACCCATGTGCCCACCTGAAGGACTACTATGAAGGCTTTTTAATATCTTAGCAACAAGGATTGTTGGTATAACAATTGATTCTCGTGAAAAACCTTGCTGAGAAATCTGTGACCGAACTAAAATCCCATTTACCACATGAAGTTCATCCCAACAGTGCCAAAAAGTATAAAAATTTGGGTCCTTTTTCCAAACAAAGATGGGAGGTTTGGGAAAACTGTGCTCTTTCAATTCAATAGCCTTGGAAATGTGGGGGTCTAGGCACTGAGCATCGTAGAGATTAGTATCCGGTAGCAGATTAACTAGACAGTTCACTGTCCGGGGTGCGGACGAAGTTTGATCAGGTAGAGATTGATGGTGAAGGCGCGAAAGGACATCGGCATTTGCATTGGAACCCCCGGCCTATGCGCAACAGTGAAATTAAATTCTTGAAGGTCCATAATCCACCGGGCTATGCGACCCTTAGGCTCTATTGAATGTAGCCATTTCAGGGCGCGATGATCTGTTATGATCTGAAAGTTATGGCCGACCAAATAAACTCGAAAGTGCTGCATTGCAAATACAATAGCAAGTGCTTCCTTTTCCATTGTAGAATAGTTTTTTCTCTAGGAGTGAGAGAGCGACTGGCATATGAAACAACTCTTTCCTTACCCTTGCTATCGATCTGAGCTAACACTGCCCCCAAACCGACATTTGAAGCATCGGTTTGTAAGATGAATGGCCGGTCTAATTCTGGGTAAGCTAAAACAGGTGCAGCACACAAAGATGATTTCAAAGTCAAAAAAGCAGTTTGCTGTTGTTCAGTCCAAATAAAAGGGGCACCTTTTTTGGTGAGCGCATTCAATGGGGCAGCAATAGTTGCAAAATGAGGTATGAAACGTCTATAATATCCAGCTAGGCCAAGAAAAGATCGAAGTGAGTCAAGATCAGCAGGGGCAGGTAATTCTCGCACAGCCTTAATTTTCGATTGGTCTGTGTGTATACCATCACCTGAGACTGTGTGGCCTAGATAGACTACTTTATTGGAGCCAAAAGAGCATTTGGAAGCCTTAACCCTCAGACCATTAAGTCGAAATTGCTCTAAGACTGCCTGTAAACGATGGCAATGCTCTTCAATACTTTTAGAAAAAATGATGACGTCATCAAAATAACAACGACAGATATCATAGGTCAGTCCAGATAAAATGATATTTACAGCCCTCGCAAATGTTGCAGGCGCAGTGAATAATCCATATGGCATGCGCATGAACTCGAAAAGGCCCTCTGGAGTCATAAATGCTGTTTTTTCTCTGACCTGGGGAGACATACTGACCTGCCAATATCCACTACGAAGATCTAGGGTACTGAAGTACTGACTATGATTCAATGAGTCGAGTAAGTCATCGACCCTTGGCAACGGATGGGCATCTTGCTTAGTTACGGTGTTCAGCTTACGGTAATCGACACTAAATCGAAAGATCCATCCATCTTTTTAACAAGCACTACAGGGGATTAATGCTCAGGGACTAATGCTGGACTGAATGATGCCTTTTCCTAACATGTCTGCGACTTGCTGTTTAACTTCACTCCTGTAATGATAAGGTAGACGCCGAGGATGTTGTTTAATAGGCCTAGTGTCACCAGTATCAATATGATGAGAAATAAGTATGACCTAGTTCATCATTAAAAACATCTGGGAACGAAAGTAGTGTATCAAGAACCTGATTGAACTCTACAGCACTAAGGGAAGGGCTAATAGCTGATTGCAATCCAGCCAAAGTTTGCGGCTGGATTTGGCATCGATCTAAGACAGCCGCACATGTACTCTGCATGGGGGAATTAGGTGTGATTGATTCAACGACTGGCTAAAATCTGGCAATCTTTTGCCCAGCATGAAACTGGATGTCAGCTAGAGACGTATTAAGAACTCTAACTGGTATGTTGTGATTAGCTAGGCTAATACTGTATGCAGTAAAACATGACAGCTCAGAACTTTCGTTTAAGTTGCAAACCATACCAAGCATACCAGAATAATTCTTAGGAACTCTAGCTTGCAACAATGCACTCAGATCTACTAGGGAGGCAAATATCTGAAAGAACAGTTAGATATGCTGGGCCATAATCAGAATTCTGCACAAAATCAGGCAACCAATGTTTTGGGGATGGGAGTTGTGGGTGTGCTACGGCAGGAGGAGACCAAGGAGTCAAAGGGGTAGAGCCGTGGGGCCCAACAAGACAGTACGAGCCCTCAAATACCGCTAATTGGAGAGAGTAAAACGTCAAAAAATCCCAACCTAGAACGCATTGGAGAGGGGGCAACAGATTATTGCATACTAAAAACTCAACGGAATACATAAAGGTAGGCCTCTGGTCTAAAAACTAAAATTAAAGTCTTAGCAAATAAGAGCTTGATATTTTGACACATAGTACAGTTTATAATGCTCATTTCAAAATTTAAATCTATTTTTGGAAAAAGTAATTGGTTTCCATGGAAACAGAAGGACAATAGGAAAAAGTTATGCTTTTTAGTGTGAGTTTATCTTTTCAGCCAGATTGTGTATGACTATCAAAAATGCTTCAAATGAAAGCCTAGGGCTTCTAGAATGATGAAAAGCCCTTTTTTTCTATTTTTTATGGTTTTTTCATGATTTTATGGCACAAACTGTGGAAATATATGTTTTGCAAAGGTATTAATCTTGCTATCAGCTTTCATATTGATGATAATATAAGTTTAAGGGCAAAATAAAGGCCTTTTCATCATTCTGCAGGTCATAAGCTTGAAAATGATATATAGTGTTGCAAGAATAGGTTTTGGCTTCTTGGCAATGAACTGTCACTAAACTGGTTAACCTATGCGAAAAGCAACATTTGAGAAAATCACAGTTAAAGTTTGTTTTTCATCTTTCTGTTCAATTTGTCTATATGGGTGGTGCTCTTAGGCTTATTTGATCAAATTTATCTTCTAAAAATCCATAATAGCAAAGTATATCACAGGTCACTCAATTTTTATATTTATCTTAGTCAAGTTTTTGATATATCACCAAATCCTCCAGCAGCATATGTCGGTCCTTCAGCAACCTTTTTCTTCTGATCCTTTGTCTTCCCTTGGAATTTTAACATCCTTCTTCTTTTCTTTGTGTTTTCTTGGGCTGCAACCTCTGCCTTTTTCAGCCTAGAAATATCTTTCTCAATTGATGCCTT
>WIPJ01004672.1:238208-264378 GCA_018155075.1 Cassiopea andromeda | reverse complement strand
ATATATATATATATATATATTTCGCAAACGAAGCATAACTATAACTCTGCATTAAATATAGCTTTGTCTTGAGCTTTCCAACTGACCGATGGGACTAAGTAATCAAACAACGAAGCAAAACTGACAGCATAGCTTCACAGCATTTGACGCTAATCATACAACTTTATGCTTGGGACAAGAAATAAAACTCTCTTCATGCCTGTTTCCAGATACGGGTCTGAAAAATAGCGATAGAGCACGATTTAGCCATTTTTCCCACGAATAACCGAATTGTCCTTCGTTGCTTTGTTACCGTGTTTTACTTTTTGCCACCTTGTCGGTGCCATTTTGTATTTCCATGCTCGCCGATCTTCACGTGACCAAGTTCGCTTTCTAGTCCTACTATTTCTATGGTTCCAGTGCTCTTACTTAAACTCGTTTTCATTTCGAGTCATCTGACAATGGCGGAGCACATAGAGTGCAGTGGAAATTGCACTCATTGATATATGTGTTTGTAATCCTTACGTGTTATATGACTAAGGTTACTTTTGAGCAAGCGATGAATATTTAAATCATAAACTAGCTATAGTGAAGACCAACAATTTTGCTATCATTTCAGCCAATATGCATTGTTACAAATAAGAAAACTTACTTTTCTTATTTTGCATTTTGCTATTTTTCAGCAGAAAAACTCCAAGAAAAAACAATATTTGCATTGTGGTAGGTGGCATTGTTTGGCTTCTTCAGAGGTCAACAAGGTTGATAGTGGTGAAAGTGATGAAGTCTATTTCCAAAACCATGTCTTGGTAAATCAGTTTCATAGCTTGCAAAAATGACATGAGAGTACACCATACATACTTGCATTTGTTATGCACCATATAGCTCTAAATTAATGGTATATATCACTAGATGGGAGAAATCGACCCATTATCTGGAAAGTCTGACTTTTGAACTTGTGCTAAAGAATCCTAAGGATCTAGTTACATGTTTGATTCTTCTTGTTCCTAACTTTCTGTTCTGAAACTGCCAATTCAGTAGTAACAACAATTTAGGCAATGGTATTCAAATTTACAGCATTTAGGCACATGCTTCTGTTGTAAACCAAAACTTCAATGCAACTGCTAGATGAAATATTTGGCCTTATAATCTCAAAGTCATTTTTTAAAGCCCAATTGGATCATTATGCTTTTCTGTAGTCTTACTTTTTCGATAGAGAATTCTTGCATCTCATTAAACTGCAACTTTATCATGAAGCTCACTATCATATTTGC
This sequence comes from Cassiopea andromeda, assembly GCA_018155075.1. Classification (NCBI taxonomy): domain Eukaryota; kingdom Metazoa; phylum Cnidaria; class Scyphozoa; order Rhizostomeae; family Cassiopeidae; genus Cassiopea; species Cassiopea andromeda. The sequence goes on along the minus strand of WIPJ01004672.1, from coordinate 263,128 downwards.
TCAATATGCTCCATTGAGTATTAGGATAATTAGGTATGTGAAAAAGAACAAAAAGTGAAATATTATATCTCTAATGTCAGTTGGAGTGACCACAAAATACATGGTTTGAATGAAAACCTCAATGATTTTAAATGAAACATAGCTTCACTAGGATTATCTGCAACTGGCTAACTCAAATTAATCTATTAACAATCAAGTAACCATTAGATTACTTCTAGTTGTGCAATGGTCCTCTAACCATGAGGAGTAATTCAAAATCTGAACTGAGTACCTTCATGGAACAAAATACGTTAAATCTAAATATTACAAGCATACGTCTTAAAGAATATATGAACCTTATGAGATTGTTAAAAAACATTGATAAGAGGATAAGAGCTCAGCCTTTCGTTGAAAGGATGCATATAATAACCAGGCAAATCATTTTAAAACAGATACGTTAGCATCTTTTGAATGATAATGAACTGCTGTTCAAAAAACTTGTATGAATATCATTGATGAGATAAACAGAGTTCAATATGAAAATGCACTAGATATTGAAATGCACTTGGATTTGTTTGAATGAAACTGTACTTGATTTTAAAGTGCTTCCTCAAGCTTTGGAGTCCTAACAGATGAGCTATTTTACTGCTTTCAAAGCCAAGTCTACCTTGACATTGATTTTTGTTAGTGACAAAGAAAGACAACTCTCTCTGCTGGCGCCAGTTGATTGAGAGTAGGAATACTCTGCTACTGTTCCATTAACATGTCAAAAATAGACAAGAAATTACTCACTAAATGTTACAATTTATCATTGCATTTTTTATTAGAGCATATAAATTATGTAACATCAAACCTGCCTTTCCTTCATATTTACAAATTTTAAGCTACAAGTAATTGTGCAGTCATTCTACCTGAAATCAATTATGAATTTTCATCCTGGTATTATTCAAATTTGCATATCTGTGGCATAACAACTTTGAATGGTGACAAATGACTTCTGTAGTTGTAATGTATTCAACAAATTGGCTTAAGATATTCTGCATAATTCTCATTCCAGTTATTCAAAAGCATGTCAAGTAGATCTTTCTCTTTTATGCTCAGCATAATTTTCCTGCAACCAAATAAAAAAGAAAGATAGTTTCTGTGGATAATGTAGTAAAATTGCAAACAGAAAGCTATTTCATGTAATCAAACGATGTCTGCTTACCAACTCATGTGTCGTGGAAGCCAGTCCATTCGAGCTTCTAGATTCAAAATCCCATTTAATGCTTAATTACCTGCAGCAAAATGAGTGTCACCTGAAAAACTGTACACATTTCCTCCTTTTTTATGAGAATTTGAATTGATTCCTTATATATAAGTCCATGACTTTCCACGACTTTAACACCATTGGCCACGTTTCGACGAAACCCATATTGATGCGAGCGTGAAAACTCCGTACCCTCTAAAAAGAGCAGAGTTCCCCTTTACCTATTCACTATTCAGTGGTTCAACTGCAAATCGTTGTTAAGTAGCTGTCGCATACACACTTAATGGTTTAACCCCCGGGTACTCGATAAAAAGGAACGAGGAATGTCTAAGCGGCATATTAAATAAAGTGATATTGAAGGAGCCTCTCAAGATTTTCACAGGTTGTGGGAGTAGACCTAAATACGAAGTGTCAAAGGAGCATCTCGCATATCTGGTGCAGAGCTAGATTCAATTGTGGATGATGTTTTAAGGACTTCCAAATGCCGGGTTCTGAGGCTTCATTTTACAAAGAGATAAGATTCGACAATCAATAGAACTTTATATAAACGTGTCTGCAACTGAACCAGTGGACCCAGTTTTGCAGGTTAATGTTGAAATGTATCCCACATCTTTTTCAAGAACCAGAGTTTTCATAGACACTGACCAAAATGAAATATTTTGCAAAGGATTCCCTGCAAGCCCGTAGCCAGGACTGTCTTTCAGGGATGGCAAATTTTTACTTAAAGGATCACGTGGTACAATGTCTCAGAGCTTATTTCATCCTTTATGCTATCATAATCAAATGTATACAGTGCATACAGGAAAATATGGAATTTTCTTGTGTTACAAGGACTAGGGTTGATATCAGCCAAATTTTTATGAGCCAACCCATGACACTCCTTGGCTACGAGCCTGATTCCTTTTTGATTAATGAGCAACAAAAACCTGTCTTTTTAGTGAGTAATGTGGGGGAAAGGCCGTAGGGCCAATAACAAAGTCACGGCAAAGGAAAACCTGAGAAAATGGGGGAAGTTTAAGTAGAAAGGGAGGCAAGATCAAGTTTGTTGATGAGAAGGATAGATTTAGACTGGAATCTGCCAAGAAGTTGGAGAGAATATGTTTGAGCACCACCCCAGACATGAAAGCAGTACTCCAGAGAAGGACGAATCTGGGATTAGTATTTATTGGGACGATGAACAAAACAGGAGAGATAAGGGAGCCGTGATGTACACCTGATTTGATAGAGCGAGATTTAGATAGGTAGCCGTGGACCCTAATTGTAATTGACCTAGATAGAAAGCTAGAAATCCTTTTAATGAGGTTGTGGTAAAGACCAAACATTGGTAGTTTAGCAAGAAGACCTTTGTGCCAGACGAGATCAGAGGCTTTGAAAATATCAAGAGGGATCACTTTACTCTCACCGTAGGATTCTAAAGCAGAGGACCAAGCATGAACAGCATAGGCTAGAAGGTCACCAGTAGATGTGGCTTGTCAAAACTCATAATGATGGTCAGAAAGACGGTTGTTTGTTTCAAGGAAGGCAAGCAGTTGTTTAGTGATGATGAAGCAAATTACAGATAATGAACATAAGAAAGAATAATAAAGAATAATAAAGAATGATAAAATGATAAAGAAGTGAATTAAAGGCTTGCAAGCAAGCTTGTAATTCTACTCTACTTAATCATTTTATGATGATCTTCAGGATCTCGATATAGCAGTATTCAAAGTTGATTGATTCATATGTATGAGGCTTTGAAAGATAGAGCGGTTTTTATTTTATAAGAAACCTAGCTCAAGATCTAGTGAAAAAGTTTCTTAATTTTCTCCAAGAAAGGGATTATCAGGATCTTAAAATAGAATGTGACAATTTTGAGTGGAGTGTACAACTTTTAGAACTAAATAATGGGCAAATATTTAAAAACTTCTACTATAGACCTCGAGCTGGTTTCTTCTAGAATAGAAACTGTTTTCATGAATCAGGGATGTATGGATGGGGGGCATGTGGGACGTCACGCCCACCAATATTTTCAAATTTGCAAGAAAGTTAGTCATTAGCTAGCCATGCTGCAAGAGAGTTAGCCACAGTATTTCCTATGATCTTTTTCTTTGTTTTAGTACCAATAATTGGTCAATTCATAATGTAACTCAAAGATCCCTAAATTGCTAGGAGCACAATGTGTTCCTGGAACAGCTTACACCATCATCAATTTATATAACTACTTAATTTCAAAAATGATTACTTACTCTTTCAACTTTGAATGTTGCTATATCAGGATCCTAAAGAATATGATAAAAAATTAAGTAGAGTAGAATTGCAGGCTTGTTTGCAAACAGGTTTTTGGAATGTATAAATCAAAAATGAATCCTCTAGACACTGGACTAAACTTTGTATTTAGGTCTACTCCCACAACCTTTGAAAATCTTGAGAAGCTCCTTCAATATCACTTTATTTACATATGCCGCTTAGAGATTCCTAGTACCTATTTATAGAATACCCGGGGGCTAACCCACTAATTGTGTAGGCAAAAGCTACTTAACAACGACTTGTAGTTGAGCCTCGAAAGTAGTTTAATTTTCAAAGTAACTGAAATTTAGGTATAGTTGAGATTTGAAAGTAGTTGAGATTTCGAAAGTTGCTGAAATGGATAAACAATTGAAACTTGAGCCTCAAGTTGTTGAAATTTCCTTTTATGGAAATCAAAGCTCTTGTAGAGAATGCAAATTCTCTCTGATTCTTTTACTGCAAGTGACCAAGAGAACTTTGAAGGTAGGACTCTAGTTTGGGGTTTTATATGTAAGCTTATTCCATGTTCTTAAGGCGTTCTTGTCTAACACACGAATTTTGATTAATTATACACTTCAGTCCGGACATAAAAATTTATCTTTCAATCCGATTACTAGTTTTTATTTTTGCAAGTAAAACATTAACCAATAATAACCAAATGTTTCTAGTACGAAATTAAGGCTTTGCTCTGACTAATAACTAAAATCTTAAAATAGTTCCTTGCTTTGTTTCCAATTCGAGGCATTCACGCAAATAGAAATATATTGCTAATCATGATTAATTACATTAGCTTCCAAGCACCGTGCGCTTCAGGGAATGCTGGGAACCCAACGTTCTTCTCCCTTAATTCAGCATGAGTCAAGCAGAAGTCACATTTCTCAGCGAGCATCCTTTGCTGAAGCACTTTCCTTGTCTTTTCCAACCTTGGTATCCTGCAAACCTTTCTCTCTGAACTCAAGAGGTACAGGTTTCTGAAGAGGTCTGCCTTACGTATCTACTCCGCTATAAACCGGTTCCAAACCTGGGACCTACCCATAAAGGTGGGGAGGAGGAGGGTTGGGGGAGCGGTGCCCCTCATAGAACTAGCCACAATACATTCCATGAAATCTCCTAATTGTAGAAATCACAAAGTTACAGCGTCCGCGAGAACCGATGCGCCTCCTCCGAATGATCCAACCAGGGTGGTGAATAATCAGCTAGTTGGATCAAAACCGATCAGTAGAAGACATATCACTAGAATTGGCTGCTGGAACTTGAGGACTCTGCAGGACGAAGGAGTGGAAAGGCTAACCGTCAGGACTCTTCTCCAGTATGGACTTGATGTTTGCTGTCTCTCCGAGGTGAGACTCCCCAACAGCGGCATTAAAAGGATCCCAATATCGGAAACAAAGTAAGCCTGATTCTCTACAGTGGAGTAGAAGATGGCACCAGCAAGCATGGAGCTGCCATTGTACTCAACAGGAAAGCTGAAAAGAATGTACTTCATTGGAAGGCCATTTCACCCAGGCATATCCTTGTTAGATTATATGGAACAAACTTCAACATTACTATCATATCAGTCTATGTCCCAACCAACCAGGCAGAAGAAAGTGAAAAAGATCAATTCTACAAAACGCTCATTGATGCAATTACTTCAGTTCCCAAACGTGACATGCTGGTCCTGGCTGGTGACTGGAATGCCCAATTAGGCACCCACGAGGACAATGAAAAAAAGCATCATAGGCAAATTCTCTGTAGGATATCGCTGTGACAATGGAAATAGACTTGTCAACATTGCTAGCAGTTCAAATTTTCTATTTGCAACACCAAATTCCAACATCCTAAAATGCACCTCATAACTTGGTGCTCAAATGATGGCAGAACACGTAAACAAATCAATCACATCTTGATCAGGAAATGATGGGCTTACACACCGGCAATACACACGGCTTCGACCACATGCTCCTATCAGCATCTCTACACTTACGAATGAGATCGCTGCGATTTGCCAAGAACCCACCTTTTGACATCGGCAAACTGGAGAATTTGATAATCACTCAAGAGTTCAATGTGGCCGTACAAAACTGATTTGAACCATTGCAAGAGATCTCACAAAATGTGGAATCTACCTGGAAATCCCTAAAAACCACCGTCTCTGAAGAACTTGAGAAACACGTGGGAAGGAAAAAGAAGAACAGGAAAGACTGGGTCTCACAGCAATCGGTAAGCCTTGCTGACAAAGCCCCAGCAGCCAGATTGGCTAAAGATCTGTCTTACAAACAACTCAGAAGAGAAACAACCAAATCCTTAAAGATGGACAAGAACAACTATTGGTCAAAAATTGCAACCGAAACAGAACAAGCGGCCGCAAATGGTGATACTCACCGGCTATACCAACTCATCAAGCAAGCAGCTAGAGGCAACACACCTTGTGACAGCTCCCTCCTAGATTCCGAGGGTAACCCAATTCAAACGGCTGAAAAGCGCATCAAAAGATGGAATGAACACTTCTCGGTCCTCCTCAAACATGACCCACCATGAGAGGAGTGCACACCCCCCCCAAGGGCCGATCTCTACGATGCTAACATCGAACCACCCACATTTGACGAAGTCACAGCAGTTGTCAAAGGCCTTAAGAACAACAAGGCACCTGGTGAAGACTCAACCCCAGCCGAAGTTTACAAGAGAACCCCATCACTGATACTTTGGCTAACCATACTCATCCAAACAATATGGTCCGAGAATAAAGTCCCAGAGGATTGGTCCACAGCGATTCTCCTAACTTTTCTTTTTTCAAGAAAGGTGACAGACGTGTGTGTAGTAACTACAGAGGAATTAGCCTAATCAACATTGCCGCCAAAGTTCTCAGCATCACGATCCTACGGCCTTTTGAAAAGCACAGGGATTCAAGGACCAGTAAAAACCAAGCAGGTTTTCGGTGTGGAATGGGATGCACTGATCAAATTTTTTGTTTGCGAAGATTGTTAGAAGAGCGATGGAGATATCAACAGTACACTGTAATCTGTTTCATTGATTTTGCTGCTGCATTTGACTCAATAGACCGAAAGTCCCAGTGGAAAAATCATGGAAGCAGATGGTATCCCCACTAAACTCTTAGACCTGATTGAACTTTACTACAAAGATACAAAGGCTCTGGTGCGCACCCCTGAAGGCGACTCAACCATCTTTAACATCCACTCAGGTGTTCGTCAAGGGTGCCCCCTATCTCCAGTCCTATTCAACTATGTAATCGGGAAGCTACAATGGCGTCAGTATGACTGCGCAAAATCCATCACTGATCTAATGTTCGCCGACAATATAGCCTTTTTTACCAACAACTATGCAGACCTCAATGGTGCTCTCCATAAGATCAATGATATATCAAAGACCGTGGGCATGAAAATAAGTGCATACAAGACCCAAATAATGGACATCAACCCAACTGAAGAGGTGAACATCTAAATCTAAATAACGAAATCATGGAAAATGTCTTGCAGTTCAAATATCTTGGCTTGTGCATCTCCGCCAACGGAAAGAATGCTGATGAAATCAAAGCGCGAGTAACATCAGCGCGACAAGTGTTCTACCGGCTAGCAAAAACTGTCTGGTCCCGCCATGAAATTTGGCTGAAAACTAAGCTTTGAGTCTAGAATGCTCTGATCAGATTCATCCTGTTGTATGGCTGCGAGACCTGGAGTCTTACACAGTCTGAGATGGCAGACCTAAAGGCATTTGACAACTCATGCCATTGTTATATCCTCAATGCTTGCCCACATGACAAAATCACCACCGATCATCTCTATGATATAAGCAGGCTGCTGGACATCGAAAGAACAATTAAGAAACGCAGACTCAAGTGGTTTAGACACGCTGCCCGACACAATTCAGATACCAACATATCATGCGTCCTCGGTCATCAAGTGCGTAAGTGCTGGAAGAAGAGATGTGGCGGCCAACTCCTTACCTGGCCAGACAACATCAAGAAAGACCTAGCTGCTCTTTCTGGCCCCCGAGTCTATGGCCTCAAGAGATGGAACAATGAATGGCTATCAATGGCAATGGACACTGCTTTGTGCCGCCAAGTGTGGGCTGCTACTGTGCAAGGTGCAGTTGGAATGCCGGCTGAATCCAAAGGATGAGCGCCGTATCAAGTACAAGTAAGTAAGTAGGTAAGTAAGTCAGTATCTACTTTACACTTTGTACAAATACGTACCTCTGTTCCTCTTACTATATCGCCTTTGCCCTTAATAAGTTGCTGCACAGCAACTTCCATTGGTGTTTCTTATAACTTTCCTCCATAGCCAACACAATCTCTTTCTTCCACATCAACTTCTCTCGTAGTCATGCTCCTATGAAACTCTGTAAGTTCTATTAGATATTCATAATTCCAACGTGATCTGAAATGATCAAGCTTTTGCAAAAGATACCAAAATCTTTTTGCATGTGATGGCGTATCTTTATCAAGATCAATAGAACTAAGATCCAAATTCTCTGGTAATGCAATGTCCTGCCACAAAGCAAACGATTAGGTGTAAATGGTTCACGACTAATTTCATCATACAGAAGATTCATAAGTCTACCATTAATAATTCCTTTGGTTTCAACTAAAATAGTATAAAAGTCACCAAAAGTGAGAAGTGCATGTCCTAAGAGCTTGCTACGGCAGCTCAATTCCAACCCGACGAGATAATAAAACTGTCGCATGATATAACGGTGTATTTTACGGACTTAATAGTCGTTAACTAAAACGCATAGGAGCAAAATATAAACTAAACAACGAAACACATGAAATAAACTAAGGAAAACGTAAGATAAAGAGATACAATGGTAAATTCAACAACTGGCCTAAAATGAAAGAAAATGAACAGACAAAAGCGTAAAATACACTGAAACGAAAACTAAAACTTACATATTAGTCTCGTTTACCAACTTAAAATAATGGTTCCTAAATAGTCTTCGACTTTTGACTTTCAATTATCCTTCACGACTTTCAAATTAATCCTAATCTTTACGAACGCGAACGAACTAACTGTGCATAAACTCAAAACAACGTGCAGGTATAGGTGTGAAGAACGTCCGAGTTAAACAATAAGCACTGGAAAAAGAGTCAATCGAAAACAACAACGAACAATAGAAGTTCGACGTGACTGCCCGTTACAGATCTTTCTAAGGGACCTTTTCACAGTCCCAACCAGCCTCTTTAAATAACCTATCTACCATGGAGCTCTATCCATGTTGAATTTCCATTCAATGCTCCTATCTTGCAAGAAGGTTAAAATGGGTTGGTTCTGAGTTATATAGGCAAAACATTTTGCTGAAAACTTAAAAGCTTTAGCATTATCTATATTTATGAGTGTTGGCGTTCCCAGTCGAGTAGTAAAGCGTCTAAAGCTCTTACGAGACGTCTGACCAGAAAGATCAGTAACCAAATCCAAATGTACTGCTCTTCAAGTTCAGCAAGTATACAATGCAATGCAACATTCATCCATATCATTTGATTGTGTTTTGTAGAACAATGGTCCTGCAAAGTCTATTCCAACATTTGCGAATGGTGAACCACCTTTTACTCTAAACTCTGGTAAGGATACTTCTGGGGGCCTATTATAAAGTTTACTTCGATCACGATTACATTTTAAGCATTTACTCAACAGTTTCTTAACATGCTGCCTACCCTTTGGAACCCAAAATCTGGAACAAAGTTTTGCCAGTGTACTCCCAAGTGTCCTACTCTCTTGTGGCAGTTAATTAAGATTGACTTGCTAAATGTGTCATCTCTTGAAAGTATCACTGGACACTTGGATTGCAATTCTAAATCAGAGTTTCCTGATCTACCCTTGCATATTGATAAATAAATTTTTCTCCACAAGTCCAAGTTGTAATTTTAGCGAATTAAACTCTTTCAATTTTTTGAGCTTCTCCTGTCTGTCCTTAATCCATTTACTCTCTGCATCTCTCATCTCTGTAATATCATATCATATCATATCATATCATATCATATCATATCATATCATATCATATCATATCATATCATATCATATCATATCATATCATATCATATCATATCAACAAGTTATTCATAGTAGGCAAAAGAAAGTACTATAGAAAAAATTACTGCTAATTAAGGCCTACTGGAATCAATAATAGACAAAATTCCAATCATTCCTAATAAAGCCTAATAAAAACTCAAAACTAATGCAGTAACTCTAATGAGCTTACCTAAGCTGCCAAAGTGCTCAATATCAATTAAAGTCAATATTCCTCCTTTGTAACCATTTGTTGCAATCAGAGTGATAACTGTCTTCTTCATTTCAATCTCAGCTTCTTGTGACTTAAAGCTTTCTGTGTATTTGGCCAATGTTCCCTCCCTACTGATGGCAAAAAAGGATCTTTCCACCACATTTTACTAGCTATGAGAAAACTAGCTGACAACCCTCTTGATCCCATATCAGCTGGGTTAAAATTCCCTGCACAATAACCCCAATCTCCCTTGCTTGTTAAATCTAAAATGTCATTTACTCTCTGTTGAACCAATCGCTTCCATGGTGCATTATTATTTATCCAGCATAACATTGTTTTCGAATCAGACCAATACTTAATACCTTCAATTTTTAGTTGTGGACTTTATGCTTTGTACACTGTATCCATTAATGTGAATAATACACAAACAGCCATCAGCTCAAGTGTGGGAATTGACAATTCTTTCAATGGGGAAACCTTTGATTTAGCTCAACTTAAGCTTGAATACACCTTATCATTAAATTTATACACAAGGTAGAATACAGCACCATAGGCAGTTTTGCTGGCATCTGCAAATCCATGGAGATAAAAATTCTTTGCATCTCCTAAGCCTTTCTATACAGACATCTTGTAATAGAGATCCTTTGCACATTTCTTGGTTCCAAGGGCGGATTCAGAATGTCAGACAGGTCGCACATGCGACAGTCAATATTCAGCTGCACAATAGCATTTTTAGTCACTTGGAAGTTTTTCTAATTTGTACTACATCGAATCAGCTCTAAGATGGATTTTTCTGTTTGCTCTAAGTAGGTAGATATTTATATAGAAGAGGCTTACATTTTTTTATTCTGTGGAAGAGCTGATTAGAAAAAGGAGATCTCATTTTTTTAATCTTTATCCGGATTCTTACCCACTGTCGCACGACTATCGCACAATTTGCATATGAATTGAGGAAGCCATTCAAATCATTTTCCTGTGCGACAGGATGCCTAAAGGATGCTTTGCAGTACTGTCGCACACTCTTATTTCATTATTTCATGGTGGATTTACTGGAAACAGTAAAACACTTTATTGAAAAAGAGAGCTACAAACGCGTTGGAGGCAATCTATAATGCTGAATTAGCAAAGCTAGGCAAATGCGCCGTAATCTCAAACAAAATCCTGTTAGCTGAAGACTTATCTGCTAGCAGCGACATTCCAAAGAAGGATCCACGCCTTCACCTTATGAGTGATAAAAGAGTCTTAGCTGCCAGGCACATTTCAACATATTATTTTCAATATTAAATTATATTCTCTTGCTCCTTAAACGTGCCGGAGACCAAACTGAAGTCATTTGCAGAGAGCAGGTATTTTTCAGGGTCATATTGCTGGGGAATGATCCTGAGAATGATAATTCCCCATGCTCAAGGCTCATTTTTGTGTTGTCATCTCAGTTACATGGGCTTTGTGAAATAGGTCATGAAATCCTTTTGGTAACAGATTATATGTCTTATAATCAGGAGTGGATCTAGTGCTGGATTTTGGGGGCCCATCTGATTCATTTTATTGTCTTTTCTATGTAGGACGTGTCTTAACACTTTTGCTTGCACAAACAACATTGCCAATTTGGAGTGGGCCATGGCCCCCAGTCCCCTTTGGATCCGCCTCTGCTTATAATGAAGCGTGAAGTATTAGTGGCAATTCATTTATAACTCTGATTACTGTAGTGGGTTAGAGCATTGGTAAGAACATATTCGTTTCATCATTAGCTAGAAATTGTCATACCCCGATGAGAAATAAGTTATAATTTTCATACCATGGTTATTATCTACGAAATTCATTGTTACTGCAGGTTTTCTGTAAACATTGAGTACAGAGAATAGAACAAATAAAACACTTAAAACCTAATTACATTATAGAATTTTATTTTAGTTTGGCATAGAGGAATATGTTAAAGTTGCTAAGATTCATTTAGAGCTTAATAGAATTCTGCAAATGTTTTACTTGACTTTGTCTAGAAATGTTTTCTAGATGATTCTACACCTCCTAATTCTTTCTAGGAAGTTTCATACCCCTAAATTACCTTGGAAAGTTTTTAGAACCCCGTCATTCTAGAATGGTTATAAATTACTCACTACTTAGGATCAAAAGTTAGCTTTTATTCTTTTCATACTCTCAGGGTGAGTGATGATGGTAACTGCATTTATAATGCAAGCTCTCTAGCTGTCAGTGGTGATGAAGGACTTGCTTTGACACTTATAGCACTAACTTCAATTGAGTTATTTCTGCATTCAAGCTATTATTCATTTCATCCATTCTTTACCACCTCTATTTCATCTGAGCAGAATTCCATCCCTTTTGGGATCTTTTTCCAGCTTGCTAATACATTTGAAGCTACTAACCTTCTTGACAATGAATCTAAATCTCATGCAGATTGCATTAAGTTTGAGGCTTTAAGAAACTGTGAAAATAAGAGATGGAGCCCTTTCATCTCATTGATGGCTCTGTTGAGTGTTGTAGGATTGGAGGTACACTCTTTTTTTTCTGGTGAGCTTGCTACTTCTTCTGGTAAAAAAGCTACTATCTTCTCAACTCCAACATTAAACCACGCCAAAGCATGCTCAACTCTCTTTCAACTCCAGTAAGAGTCCTCTAGACTTTTGCTGGTTCCAAAATAGTGCACAGACCACCAGTTCCAAATCATGTTGTTCCTCTTTTTATTGCAAAATTCGAAGTGAGCTCAAATAGTAACACCAGCTTTTATTGTTGGAGAAGAAACCTTCATCTAGACAGCTTAAAAGGAATCAATTGACTCTTCCATTCAAGGCAATGGGAAAGTGTAATACAAAAGTAAAAAAACATGCAACAGATTTGCATCTGCTTGAATCTGTTATTGATCGCAAACCACATACTGTTATTAATGAAAATGGAACACCACCAACACATCTCTATGATATAGATCTCTTTTATAATAGTATGGAGAAGCTGTCTGATTCTCAAATGTATTATATTCTAAAGCATATTTGGACACTTGGTTCTGATTATAAGTTCCCTGTCCGCAACTATTATGGCAACGCTAGGAAGTTGTCTTCTCTTGGTTTCAGAAATTTCCTTGGCTTGCTTACTCTGGAATGTTGGATGGTGCTTTGTGCATCCCTTTCGTTTTCTTTGGAAGACGTGTTGGCTCAAATTCTTGCAAATCAGAAAGATTGATGATGTGCCTTTAGTTGATTGGTCTATAGCTACAAGAAGGTTTAATGATCACCAATGTAAATCTGAGATTCACAAGACCTCACTTCTCACAATACAAAATTCCTTTCTGTTATGGAGAATGGGATAAAGCCTATCAGCCAAATTAAAAGTGAAACACTTGATACGCAAGTTTCAATGAACCGAGAAAGATTGTCCTCTATTGTCTATTATTAGGATTATTTTGTTGTGTCGTAGACAAAGCGTACCTCTTAGGGGGCACAGAGATGACTCCAGTGATTATGATGCAAATAACTGTGGCAATTTTTAGGCAATGCTAGACTTCAGAGTTGACAGTGGTAATGAGGTACTCAAGCAGCACTTTGAAAATGCCCCTAGAAATGCAACCTACAGGTCTAAGACTGTCCAAAATGATTTAATTTCTTGTTGTGGTGAAATTATAACAAATCAAATACTAAGTTATATAAAAGATGCAAAGTTTTAATTCAGTACTAGCTGATGAGGTAAAAGATTGGTCAAACAAAGAGCAAATGCCAGTTATATTAAGGTATGTTGATAAAGATGGTGAAATTCAAGAGAGATTTTTGCAATTCATTCAATGTGGCACAGGACTCTCTGGGCAAAGCATTAACAGCTAAGATGATGAATCTGTTAACACAAAACTTTAAGCTGGAAATTAGATACTGTAGAGGCCAACGTTATGATGGAGCTGGGAATGTGGCTTGTAAATTATCTGGGCTATCATCTATAATCCTAAGCATCAATCCCCTTGCCTTGTTTACTCACTGCTCTTCTCATAAGCGTAACCTTTGCATTGTTTCTTCTTGTCAAATTCAAAGTGTTCGAAACGTGATGGAAAATGTTACCAAGATGTGCTATTTTTTCAATAACCATCCTAAGCGCCAGCTACTGCTAGATGAAATGGGTCGAAAGTTTGATCCACATAGTAAGAAGAGAAAGCTTTTGGATGTATCTAGGACAAGATGGATCCTTCGAATTGATGGTCTAGAGCGTGTTATGACTATGTATAAAGCAATTGCAAAAGCCATTTTATAATTCATGACAATGAGGATGTGTGTTGGGATGCAAGTGCCGGTGATGCTTATTCATATGCTTCTGTTCTCACAAATTTTGATTTTTTTTAACGCCAGTAGTTGTTTGAATGGTTCTTGGCTGTGCTAGATCAGCTACTTCTCATCTACATCTCCAAAATATAGACGTCATTAAAGGATTGCAAGAAATTCTATAGATATATACCACAATGGTTGGTTCGAGGAAGCAGTTACTATAGCTAATTCCGCTGATACAATAGTATACTTCCCCAGGCTTTGCAAAAGGCAGACTCACTGAAGTAATATCCCTGCAGATGATGTATCTGTCCATTTCAAAAGAAATTTAATCGTAACCTTTGTTGATCATTTCCTTCAAGAGCTATTGACTCGTTCTTCTGAAGTTAACTGCAATTCATCAAAGCTCTGTTTATTGTTCCTGCCATGTTGCTTAGAGAATATTCAGCTGAGAAACCAACAATTACTCAACCTTTACATCCACCTTCAGGAACAAAAAACAACAAAGGAAACAGTGCAGAATTCGGTGAAAAGAATGAACTAACAAACTTCAAATGAAGGAGAAAATCAAATAAATATATAGACTAGACAAAATGTGGAAAAAAGATCTGCAATCGCTCTGCGAACAATACAAAGAAGATATGCCCAGCATCGACAATATTTTACATGAAGTTGACAACTGGGAGTTATTTGGTTAAATTATCCAAAGGATCAAATACCTTCCACTATTTTAGATATAATAAAAGTTACATTTCTAGCAAGCTTTCAAAATATAGTAATTGCTCTAAGGATCTTAAGAATTCTACCAATTACAAGCTGCATGTGCGAAAGAGCTGCTTCATCAATACGTCTTTTGACATCTTATTTGCGAAGTACTATGACTCAGAATAGACTAAACGGATTAGCATTGCTATATACGCACAAAGACATTGATGTGCCTACTAATAAAGTTATTCACAAATTTGGGAGATTATTCTTGATTCAGACCAAGATTTAACAGCAAATGTTGAGTCAATGCTCTCAGAGCTTTACTAGCCTTCGTGTTTTCTAAGGCTCAGAATGGAAGTGGCCCACTACCATTCGGGGAATTTTCCCGTTGGTCCCTTAAAATTTTTATGTGATTCCCTTATATTTTCCTTCTTTTCACATTTTGTTACTTGCCACATCATATTTTGTAGAGAAGGACAAGTGAACACTGCTCGTGCGGCCCTTGAACTCCTTGAAGAGTGCTCTAATTTGACATTTCACTTCAGGGGCACTTTAAATTCTTTGACAATGATGATTTGTCCTTGAAAATTTATCACACTTCCTGAAATTTGTTAATGTTTTGTGTATATTTCGTTCAAAGCAATAAAGAATACAAAAAGTAACTTCAAGAGATTTCCAAAGAAAACTTAAAGAGAGTCGTACAAGAAAATTTGTGATATGCCAAGAAATGCCTCATTTCGGTAGTTTGGGTTTCATGTATACTCACGTTGCAAATTTAGAGATCCTTGGAAATGTTTTATGTCAGTCCTTTATTAGTCCTTAATATCTCCTTGAGTTTGCACATCAAATCGCGTACGAACCATGAGTGAAGTAACGCCCAGCATTTGTATAGTATATTTCCCCATCCCATAAAATTCTCACCAAGCCCAAGTAATGGCTTCATACCGCTCTGTTACACTTATTGATGGTTGTGTCTCTAAATAGTACGATTCTAGATTAGTCTCATTCAAAGCCATTCTAATGCCAGTACAAAGTGTCTCTTGTCTATATGATAGCTTGCTAAGAGCTCTTGTTTCCTTCGGTAGCAACCTTATGTGTTGCCATGTTGCCACACGTGTCACTTCCTCGAGATTCTTGCCCCCTTCTGACAGTTACTTATTTGTTACAGAATTTATTCTATTGCCAGTGGAAGGTGTCTCTTTTTATATGATCGCTTCTTAACAGCTGCTATTTCCATCATTACTAGCCTTTTCCATCGCTGAATGCCATGTGTTTCAGTGGTTCGAGTGATGTAGTTTGCATCGCAGCTAGCTGAAATGAAGTTAATGCGATACTTTCTAAAATGAATTGATCTACTGAAAAAGTTTGTTCGTTTGCAACTGGATGTTGAAGGAACATTCCTGTATCAGTGCCTCTGTGAAAATTCATTGCAGTTGCTCTGTGAAGGTATTAGTTAATGTAAAACAGGTAGAGCTATGGCTCACCTGGACTATCTATCAATTTATATTCAGAAGTCAGTTCAAAGAAAGCTGTTCTATCCTGTATATATAAGATTGCATTTTGAATACTGTGAAAAAGTGCGAAACCCGTGCTGCAGCAAAAACGTTAGATGTTGTTAAAACGTTCAAAGGAAAGTGACAGAAGCGATATGAAGGGACTGGAATACCTCTCTTATGAGCACAGACTGCAGAGACTTGGAATGTATTCGCTAGAGGTGATCTGATTCAGACTGAAAAACTTGTGGCAAGGAAAGATATGGACTATAGGAACTTTATCACCTCCACTCCTTGTAGATATTTCATCAGCAGGTGTTTTGTAAAGATTGAGAAAAGAGCATTGGAACTTCTTCTCAGAGTGTGTAGTGGATGTCTGGGATAACTTTGCCGTGGCGTGTGACAGAATCGACTTGTTCAAAAACGGATTATACAATAATGGAAAGTATAATTATATGAGTGCCTCTTGCATGCCTTAATTTTAAAATGTGTTATGATGCAATATTTACGTCCTCAACATGCGTAATTTATTTTGACTATCTTCACCTGCCCCACCACGCCCTATGTGCGACAGCTATGAAATTTTCTAGATCCGCCCCTGCTTAGTTCTGTAATTAATTTTCTACATTGCATCCTCGTCTCAGCTGGAATCTCTTCAGCCCAGAAAATCTTGGAGCAATACAAGTCTTGAAGCAAGACTTTTAATTCTAAAATTGCAGGGCAAATCAATCCCAAGGGGTCAAAGAATCTTGCTATTGTGCTCAATACTACCCTATTAGTTACCTTTGCCTCTGTGACTGTTTCTACAATTTTACTAAAATCAAATTCAAAGCTATCCTTCTCCATGTCCCATACTATTTCTAAAATCTTAATTTTCATTTCAGATGATTGTGCACCGAACATTTCTTTAGCTTACGTAATGTCACTCTCTGACAAGAAATTCTGGCCCGTTGTATCTCTATCCATTTGAAGTTCTTTGCTGAATTAGGGATCATTAGTCTTTTACCTTCTAAGATGAATTCCTCCAGTTGCCAAGCAAGTCCTTGCAGCCCAAAAAAAGATCTGAAACTTTCTGACCCAAATCCAATCCGATCCGACATTTTCTGTCCCAGTCCGATCCAATCCGAAATTATCTGATCCGAATTCGATCTGATCCGAGCGTAATAATGCTGTATATAAAGTTGCTACGTATATTGATAGGTGCACTATTCATGTCCTTAAGAGGCAAGACTGGAAATCTTTGTATAATGGTTAGGCCTATGCTTAGGGATCTAAAGATTTTTGTTACTTTTTGTAATGTAAAATCAACAGCTAGATCTTGGATTGTATTAGGAAAAGCATGCGCCTTTACAGGGGCGGATACAGGATTTATGTTGACAGTTGCACCTATCAAAACCACTATGCTATGGCAAGAAACTTCACTCCTTCGCAACTTCCTTCCTATTACAACCTTGCATCATGAGGTTTTTGCAACCTTAGTACATATCATCGGGCGTACAGACTTTTATGGCTGCATCAATCGTGCCATTTGATTCGTTAAGGGCAGGGACATATTTTCCTAATAATAAATATTGCGACCATAACGTCATGGTTAAAAATTATCGTTTTCACAGAGTAAACTGCCTATGTTCTGTCCAACTACGTAGTTGCTTTGTTACCTTCCTCACAGTTTTCTTGCAGACACAACAACGCAATGTAGCCCTGAATAACTAAGCCCAGTGATTTTTTGTAGTGGGTGGGAAAAAAACTAGTGATGAAGAAGTTCATATCAGAATTCTGCAAAAAAGTGAAAAACTAACTGCAAGAAAACTTCGATGGGACAATCTAACAGTCTTTCGTGCAACTAGTTCAACCCCCTGTATCCACTCTGAATCCAATCCCAAAGTGGTAAACAAGTTTTGCTTGGGTACCTTTCCAGAAAAATGCAAGCCAATATCTAATTTCTCATCTTATAATAGGAGAAATAACCAAAATCTCCAAATTCTTTTGCACTGCAAGCTTAATCTATTACTTTGTCGAAATATACTATAAATATATATAAATATATATATATATATATATATATTTATATATATATATATATATATATATATATATATATATATATATATATATATATATATATAATAGCGTAGCGATGAATTCCGCAATACAGTGCTCAATTCCTGGGTGGCAGAGCTGTATAAAGTAATAAAGGAAAACGGCAAATTAAACTACCATTTCATCCCTACAAGCCTGTTTCGTGGTTGCCATTATCCCCTGATGAGTGGGCAACCACGAAACAGGCTTGTAGGGATGAAATGATAGTTTAATTTGCCGTTTTCTTTTATTACTTTATATATGTATATATGTATATATGTTTATATATATTGTCAAAGTAATAGATTATGGGTATCAGTTTCTGAAAGGTTTTGCAGAAGTATAGGTACTAGTTCAATAAAAATTCAGAATTCTGGGTGAATTTGCAGTTTAACGTCACCTCCTAAACCCATTAAAGTCTATACCAAACCCCACCACATGCTGTCTATCCTACAAAAGACCATAAAAATGGTATTCAACTTCCCATTTGTAGTTTACACCATCTTTTCAACCAAGTTAGCTCCAACTGTGGCGGCAATTTTGCCATAATTACTTTCTAGAGTGAAGGCAACTGTGTGGGCGGATGTGTTCATTCTCGAATCCCTGTCGTATGCATGTGACCAGTTATAAGCCAAATTCCACCTGTGAGGCGCTATTTCAAAACGGCAAGCTAGCAGATCGGTGTTGGCACTCTCTACGGCATTGCAAGCCATTTATATGAAACTAACGTTGAAATTAACTTTTTGTTATAATACTTTTCCTTACCATACTAATTCTCTTTGTCCAGAAGCTCCTATCTATATGAGCCTGGCTATATTCAGGCGCTTTATACTCTATTGAATAAAAGTGCTTTGATTTTGCATCATCACGTGAAACTGCTTTGCTTACAATGCAATATCTCTTTTTATTATTCTTGGAACGTTTTCCTACTTCTGATAATCGTAAACATTGAAGTGTTTAGGCCAATTCTACGACAAGTTGATGATAGAACGGGTGTGAGACACCCCCAGAGCGTCTAGTTTAGCATGATGTAGCACATGATCATCCCCCTTCCTTTTGTTCTTACTCCAATTACTACAACATTCCTACTGGTGTCATGAGTCTGTGTTATTTCAGAGCATATACTATTTTTCACAGAAAGCGAAAAACAATCATGAACTTCTTCATCATACAGTGTTTTCCTTTCCAATCCTGCAACTACCTTCGCAATACATTAGAATGGGGGGTCTTCGGTCGTTATCACTTTCATGCCTATATTAAGAATGGGGGTTAGGGTTTGTTCTTCTGCCCTCTTCCTGTTTGTCTTATGTAGCAGCAAGACATGAACGAAATATATCTATTTTTGTTGGAATTTCAGGCAAAGTGACAAAGTGGCATTTTATACTAATTTGGGATAAATAGTACACTCAAAATGGAAAATAAGATTCATGAGAACAGTAACTTCAACAGCCCAATATTTCCCCTCAGAGGGTTTCGCGATCCCTTTTTAACCCCTTCCGCTCCCTTCTGCTCCACACTGTATTAATTGCTCTCTAATCTGAACAACAGTGAAGTTGCTATTAATAAGATGTCCACTTACAACTAAACCCCTCCCTCTATCTTTCCACTTTTGTGCACATTGTTGCAAGTCCCTTCCCTCTCCAAGGTAAGGATACCCTTTATGTATGCCCCTCATTAGACAAGCTAACGAGCATCAATGGTGAGCATACAAGAAAATTAGAGGGGGCAAAGGGCCGAATGTGGCGAGTATTGTAAAAACGAACACATGTAATCGACAAGTATTAGGGTATATTTGTCCATTACTCGTGCTTTTCGTGAGAAAGGGTGTACAAGAAATTTGCTGTTCAAGGAAAAGAGTGATTTTCTTGCAAAAAATCGTGTATTTAGCCTTTGGTTTTACAAAGGTAATGCCATGTTTCACGTTGGGGAATTTCTTCCATGGTTACAAACATAACATCTACATTACACAAAATGTTTATTACCAGTTGGCATGTAGATAGTCGTAATTTGCTATACACTCCTTTTTATAAGAGTAAAGTTAATAAGAATATAGAAGCTCTAAATTGCTGAAGATGTAAGAATAGTTTTTTGCATCCTAGTTATAATACAGGTTTCAGATGTACTTTTGCATTATCGATACCCAAATATAAGCTCCTCTTAGTTTTAAAATTTATCAATGCTTCAACGACCACTTAGAAATGTTCCAAGTTACACTTTTTTGAATTAAGAATACTTTAAGAGTAATTCTAGGCTGAAAATCATACAAATTCAATAATATTGAAGCTCAGAAGAAAGTTAGGTATTCTGATATAAAGATGGTACCTGCTGGTGTACATCTGGTAAGTAATCAGTCGCCCTCGAAACACATCAGGGAAAGAGGGGCTGCTTTCTATTGAGGGGCACCAAACCAAGGAACAATAGTTTGTTGGATGTGTTGGCTTCGAGCCACAAAGTTGTTTTTAGCAAAGTCGCTGAACTCATATTGTAGTAAATGCAATCATACTTCAAGTCAAATAAGCATTTGCTTGCAAAATGACTTTAAGAATATGCCCTGATCTAGGTTCTTCGAAAAAACTACTTGATAGAAAGGGCTTTATTGCCCGCCTTTTGGCTCCCTTCTATTATGGAATTGTAATGTAGGGAATTTTTGAAAGAAATGTTTATTTGACGACTAAAGAAATTAACTAACATTAATTTAATGCCACATGGCAGAAATATATATAAACTAAGTGCAATTTTATAGATATCACGTTACATACCTGTGACGTTTATTATGTACAACGAGGTATGGTATGGCTCCCATAATTATGAGCAGGGACTTATAAAGCATTATTAAAGTGGGTGGCTATTGAAGGGCACCAAGGCAGGAACATGCAGAATGTATGTCATGTGACTAATTGTTCTCCACTCCAGAATAAACTGCTCAATGTGAGATTGAACAGTTTCTCTGGAAAGGAGAACAATTAATGAAAGGACAAAACATTCTGCATGTTGGAAAAGATTTAGCATTGTGTTTGTCCCTGTGTTGCTTATTTAATAACGTAATTTAACTTGGAGGTCCTAGGGAATGCTCCCCGAGAAATTCTAAACCGCTTAACGTATATGTTTCTATTTGTTGCACTTTCAAGTTTTCAAGGAAGGGACGTTTCCCCTGCACTTCCCGGTGCCAACGTCCATGATTGCTGGCATAATCGTTTTCCAAAACTGACAAGGGAAAATGTGTTTCTTCCATCTTATTTTTCAGCAACAAAATAGATCGACTTGTTAAATACTTATGAACATATTGCTGAAAATTTAAATAGGTAAGTAGTCATAGAGTTCTAAATTATTCACCAGGCACTTTGACTGTGGGACAATGTTTCTTCATTGGTGGGGCAAAAAGGAAGACTTGCTGGGGGAGATACCCCATCAGTGCATATGTTCAAATAGGACTTTATACAAGCCGCCAAGTTTGGGCCCCAAAGCCTTATAAAGCCTTATTCTAGGGGGAGTTTCACAAGGAGTAACTCTTTCGTACTTAAATACATGAAAATTCTTTTCTAAATATTGTCAGTCATCAGGGATGAAAATAAGTGGCTAAATTTGGGGGGTTTTAGAAGGATAAAGTGCCAATTATGATTGAATTTTCACTTGACCTTTACACAACTCCTCTACCTATAAAAGGGTTTGGCTATTTACACAGTTGATTGTGTGTGCCTGACATACATTTCGAAATTCTTTAAAGTGGACCCCAATTATGTATCCAAATTAGTCATCTATGTTGGGAGTTATGTTTTGCATATAAAGCATGGAATGTTACAGGAAATGACCAAGTCCGTTAAAATGGAGAAAGAACGGGAGAAATTTTTGCTGGCTACGCCCTTCAGACTGCTGGAAAAGTTGGGAAACGCCTTCTAAGCTTCGTCATCTAAATGAAAATACAGAGTATTCTTGAAAGTAACTTGCGGTTGTTGTAAATCTAAGAAGGCCGCTACAAGAATATGGAAGATAAGACGAAAGCTAGGCCTGCCAATCCAAAAGTATTGAGTTCAGCCAGAACAGTGCCCCCATTAAGTCAAGTAATTGCAGGTGAATTGTTTGGCTTTCCAACTGAAAGCTAGTTTTCCCAACATTGCGAGTTCACTGGCAAAGGTGCACTTATCAGGTTGCCGAAATCCAAGTTTAGTTTTGGCTTTCCTGCCACAGATTAGCTGATCCAACATTGTAATTTAGCTTGCAAGAGTGCACTCATTAAATCAAACAGTTCCAAGTGTATTGTATGGCTTTCCAACGAAAGGTTAGCCCGCCCAACATTGCGAGTTCAGATAAAAAGCACACTTATCCAGCTAGTATGTCCAAAGTGTACTGTTTTACTTTCCAGCCAAAGTTACCTGGCCCGTAATTGTAATTTCATCTAGAAAAGGGCACTCATGAAGTTAACCAATTCGAAGAGCAGTGTTTGACTTTCCAGCTTAAGTTTGCTGGCCCATCATCGTAATTTCACCTAGAAAAGTAACTTCATTCAGTCAAAAAATTTCAAATTAAGTAAGTGATTTTGGAACTGCAATCGCATTTTTCAAGCATTGGAGGGGTATGACGCCCCATGCCCCACTGCATTTTACGTACCTGTCGATCACTAGCAACAAAGTATGACATTCCTTGAGTACTTTGGTAATTAGTTTACACACAGGATATAGCTGCACTTCATTCTACTTAGTGGAAATAAAGTAGAGGTAAAAGGATTGTCCTGTATTCGTAGGGAATTTGTGAATCTTATCATCTACTCATCGTTTTTCATACGATACTTTCTATGAGGTTATCTAAGTTCATTTTGAAGTCAATTGAAGTAGTATTTGCCTGTTTACTCTGACTGCACCATGGCAGCATTGCCAACAGCTGGAGAACCCCCCTTATCATGTATGATTTGCAGTAGGAACTATAAAGGAAATTTAGTACTAAATTTTGATCGACATCCACTTGGTCTTTTTCCAAAGCTACTTTGCAGGTGATTTTTATCTGGGAAAAGGCATAACCGCATATAGCGGGTACTCAATATCGCTATTCCATAAGAAAAAGTGTGTGTATGGAAAAGGACATTTGCTAACGTGCGGCTCCGCAGGTGATGTTGCGCAGCAGCGGATTTATTGTTATCATCAAAATGGCAGAACGACACTTTCACGATATCTGCTACCTATGAAGAGCTTCCAGGCATTACTTTCTTTCTTAATCTAAAAACACAAAAATGGTTCTGATTTAGGCTGAATGTTGCAAGGTTATGAAAACTATGAAAAACTGAAAGAAAATTCTCTTTGCACCAAACGAGCTATTTATGACTTGTACTTCTGTGACTGACATTTATTACCTTATCTCATACGGGAGGAAATTTCTCAAAATTTAGACTGAAAGTACAGGAAATTTTCTTTGCATTAAGATTACAGTTTTCACATCAGAGTGTAGCGCGACATTGATCTTTAAGCCTCGATATGTACTTTTCTGATATCATGTACCAGACAAATGCAATGTTGCAGATTCCACAATATACCCTTGTGCGATCAACTGGATGCCGTACTGAAGCGCAGTGCATTGCCGAGGATTCTTTGTTATCAGATTGAAAATACTGGTTCGAGACTTGAAGAAAACGTTGGAATAAGTAAAATAATGGAATTATCAATAGCTAATAGGGCTATTATCATTTGTACTTTTTTGATTTTTGCTCACACATTTGGTCACGGAACCAGGGGCTGATCCAGACATTCGCAACGTTTGCACGGGCGAATGTTAGATTTTACTAGCTGGACATAGTTCGCTGCAAACAGTGGACTTCAC
Organism: Cassiopea andromeda; assembly: GCA_018155075.1. NCBI lineage: Eukaryota > Metazoa > Cnidaria > Scyphozoa > Rhizostomeae > Cassiopeidae > Cassiopea > Cassiopea andromeda. The sequence continues at coordinate 239,078 of WIPJ01004672.1, read as the reverse complement.
AATATTTGCAAGGTCTCTTTTCTTATATAAGAGCAGTATACAAGAGTCTATCTGGTGGATTCCATCAGTTACTTTTTTTAAATCAGTGGATTCCATCACCAATTGCCTCGTATCCAGTAGAAACTATCATGAAGCTATGTCAAGAAGATATCCCCACAGTCATAAATTATAGAGACCCAATTATTTTAGGGGCGAGATTCGAATAAAATTAAGAATACGTGCTGACATGAACAGTAAACGAAAAAGGTACCCTCAAAAACTGTGCCTATGGAGATAATCTTCGTGTAAAGTTGGGATTGGTAGAGGCGATGGATGATTTGTAGCTTATAGTAAGGGAAGATCCTGTATGACTGCAGTAATCTCAGCCTTATTGCGAATTTCTACTTGGAGTGGTAGCATTAAAAGATAGGGACACTGGATAAATTGTCACGTTCTATTGAAGCAGACGATATTGATGCGATTTAATTAATTTATAGAGAGTGTAGAATTAATGCATCGATATGTGCGCTTCTAGAAATTTTGTGGTTTTTAGGCTGACGAAGTTGCAACGAAGCTGTTTCCACTTAGCTACCTCAAGCTCAATAAGGTCAAGGGCTGTTTGAACAAGCAGTACCCTTAAAGTAGGTAAGGCGCGTTTCCAGCACAAATAAAAGTTGTACCCAAATAATTTCATGCGCATGTATGTAATTTTAGGCACGTGTGTTTTCAATCTATTTGTAAAGGGTATTTTATTTGCAGGGTCATTTTCAAAGTGATTCTCAGTATTGGTTACAATTTTAGCATGTCTATTGATTTAGATGCATATGGTATATGCGTCTAAATCAATATATATATATATATATATATATATATATATATATATATATATAT
>WIPJ01004672.1:161991-238081 GCA_018155075.1 Cassiopea andromeda | reverse complement strand
ATATATATATACTAAAATTGTAACCAATACTGAGCCTTAAAGTTCAGGGACCTTTGTAGAGATATATTAGTTTTAGGCAGGTTGGAAAGTGCTTTCATGCAGTGCGCTCAATAGTACCAAGAGAAATTTTTCTGAACGCGTGATTTGAGGCAGGGTCACTGAAGAATTGCATAGACAATAGATGACGTACTTTTACATGCCATATCGATCTTTCTGCTGTTGTAGGGCAGTCAGTTCTCTCAGTTAGTCCTGACTCTGTTGACGAAGTTGCAGCCTTGCAAAGCATTTCAATATTGTATCCCAGAGAAAAAGCTTGTGAAAACTCAGCCAATTCAAATCTATTTAGTCTGTATCTACATATTACCAGGGCATTAGTTCTCTTCTACCAAGCCATATTGCATCTGCGGTTGTAGTTCATAAATGAAGTGTGCATGTAAATATCCTGAATACTCATCACTCAAAAGTTGCATTTACCAAGGTCAAAACATTGCATTCATTTCTATATACGTTGTAAATCTAGGAGACTATTTTTGATCGCAGTAGAAAAGACTAAGCAGCACCTTCAATTTTAAAGTCTTGTAGTCAGAAAGCACCATATTCTAAAACAGTTGATATGAAAAACATTGAAATCAAATGTAATATTGGTTCTCTTTATAACAAAATTGACAAGGTGAACTGTCATGAAAGGTGTCATATTGTCCATAATACTTAATTTCAAAAGTTCAGCTTTCCACCCACTGTTAAATCTGGTTAGACCTGGAGATTTCATTACAAATGGCTTCACCAGTTTACTTGAATCAAACTATTCTTGTGCTCGTAGGCTTTTTCAAGATATTGCTGGCAATGCAGACACATATGTGACTTGGAAGCACCACAGTTATCATCAGTGAAAATACGTGTTTTCCATGGCCAAACCATGTTCTAAACGTACTTCTACTCTAAATTTAGCAATATAAACATTGTTTTACCATGAAACATTTGTCCATTACTTTTTTCAGTTTGTACACACTTGCATATTTTAGACCAATTGAAATGAGCAAAAGTGCACATAGGAGTGTTTTAGGAAATTTTCGAGGAAATGAGTGAAATGTTCATAACTAAACATGATTTAAGCCTGCTTTTGCACTTATTCTAGTAAGACTGTATAAGCTGCAAAAATGACGATAGTGTGCAAACACTAATTATCACTAGAAATACGTATTTTCTAAGGCCAAACCATGTTCTAATTGTGCTCCTACGCTGAATTTAGCATTATAATCATTGTTTCACCATTGTTGAGAATGTACATCTGTGTCACTCAGGGGGCGCAGTACGTGTGCAGTTTTGTAAGCACACGTGCCTCGCTGCCGTGTGATGTGCTCCTGTCAGATTGGCATTCTCTGCGCAAGCCCGTAGTTTAGATATAGATATAGCCGTAGCATAAGTTGACTCAGTTGATTATTGCGTTCCAGCTACTTAGAGTATATGTTTTAGAGCTGTTGTTCACAAATAGTTTCAATTACAAATGGAGCATTTTCTCGTGTGAATTGTTTGTCCAGCCCAAGACACAATATCTGGCGCCCAACGTGGAGCCGGGGCAAGGAATTATATCTCATTTGTTACAGAAAATTGGAAGCTATGTTGGAGGACAAAGGTGAAGTCCAACAATTAACTCTCGACAGGATAAGGCCCTCACGAGGAGGCAATCGCGCTGTTGTTACCAGGTTGGAAAGAGAAGCGAACTCTCTCATTCACGAATACACTGTTGGCCCAATTGGCACTGAAGTGACTTCTCGTTTGAAAGCAATCGCAAAAACCATAAAGGAAAAGCACAGATATCTCAAGCAAGTCGACGAACAAATATATGACAGAAGTGCTACTCAGAAATTGGAAAAGGAAATCATCGACTCTTCAGAGTGGGATACAAAAATCTATGAATTATCAGAGAAAATAAGCGATTTTCTAAGAGAGAAAGTCTCAGGCTCTATTGCTCAAGAATCCCTTACTGAGAATGCCGCATCACCAGCTCCCCTCGGGCTAGGAATATTTTCCTCTCGTGCTCAACACAATGCAAGTTCTCCGAGCCGAAGCAATCATTCAGAATCTGACAGTGGTGTGCGACTTCCTCAGATTAACTTACAGAAGTTCAATGGAGATGTTACGCGATTTAACTCATTTTGGCAGAGTTTTGAATTTGCGGTACATAACAATACTGATGTTCCGAAGATTGGAAAACTCAACTCCTAATTTTCGCTCTTAGAAGGGGCGGCTTACCGTGCAATCGAAGGCCTTCAGCTATAGGAAGAAAACTACGATCATGTAGTCCAAATTCTTAAATCACGCTTTGGCAAAAAACAACAGCTTATCACTGCACATATGCAATGACTTCTCAAGCTCCAAAACAGCCCGAATGACGGTATAGATCGACTCAGGACAATATACGATAGCATTAATGTTCACGTCAGAGGTTTGGAATCCCTGGGCGTCACCGCAGAATGTTACAGTAGTCTTTTGATACCAATTATTATGGCAAAAATGCCTCGAGAAATCACACTACGAGTTGCAAGAAAAAATTCAGAAGACATTTGGGATATCAACGAGATTCTGGAAATCATTCGAAAGGAACTTGAAGCCAATGAGATAAGTTCAAAAATAATTGCAACGGAGAGGAGAGCAGAAAGATCGAGCCAGCAACGTCCTAAATCGCCACAGGGGACAACGAGTTCATTTTTTACCACAGCTAAATCAAGGAACAAAGTTGAATGCTATTTCTGCCAAGGTGAGCATTTTTCTTTCAATTGAAATAAGTGATTGATGTTAAGGAAGGAAAGCATCTACTTTCAAAGGCCAAAAGAGGTTTCAATTGCTTAAGGATTGGTCACATATCGAAGGAATGTAGAAGCCCTCGAGGATGTTTAAAATGCAATACAACAAAGAGAGACATCACCAATCTATCTGCAATACAACTGAACGTTGGGGGTTAAACGATGCAAGGATGGCAAAACCAAGCAATGCCAGCAATGCTTAAGGTGAAACAAAGGCCGAAAATACAACTGCAACTGCTACGACTAGGCAGGACGGAAAGATCTTGCTACAAACCGCCACAGTCCATGTCTATAGCCGCAACGCTGATGAAAAGATTGAAGTAAAACTTTTGTTAGACAATGGGACTCAAAGAACGTACATCACAGAAGACTTGAAGAAAAGACTGTCTTTGGAAGTTGAAGGGTCAGAAAATTTAAACTTGAATACCTTTGGTTCAGAACAATGGAAGAAGATGAAGTGTGATCGTGTTAGATTTAAGATAGCTTTAGATAATGATAGCGAAGTAGAGATATCCGCATTAACCCATCCTACTATTTGTTCCCCCTTAGGGTCGCGCGTAGATTTGCGTCTCTACCCCCATCTACAGGGTCTACAGCTCGATGATCGCAGCACTAACAGCAAACAGCGCATTGATATACTAATAGGGGCAGATTTTTACCATAATATTGTCATTGGGGAGGTATTAAGGGGTGGTTTTGGCCCGATAGCTATAAGTAGTAAATTAGGGTGGTTATTATCAGTACCAGTTGCTTCCAATGTTAGCAATCATGATGATTTTAATGATGTCGCTTCTCATCTTATTATAGACAGCACAGTTAACTCTCCGTCCTTAGGGCTGCATGGATACGACAAGGACAAGATTCGTCGGAATTGGTTCAAGCTCTCAACGACTTTTGACAACAAGAATCCCTCAGGCTACATGAGCATCTTAACGACAAACAAGAGAAAAAAAGGCCTCAATGGATCTGGATATCACCTTTAATGGCACTAGGTACGAAATAAGCCTTCCTTGGAAGGATAGCAATCTCTCTTTGATTTCTGATGATTATGATTTATGTTTAGCCAGGCTGAAATATGTTTTTAATCGTTTGAAAGGTAACCCCGAACTACTTCAGGAGTATGACAAGATATTTAAGACTCAGCTCGAAGAAGGTATTATTGAAAAGGTGCCTGTTAATAAATATTCCCTCCCTAATTGTCATTTTATTAGCCATCATTGTGTTATACGTAGTGATAAAACGACATCCAAGGTACGCATTGTTTTTATGGCAGTGCATGCTCGAGGGAAAATCCCCGCTCTCTCAATGACAACTTAGATGTAGGTGATATCGATATGCCTTCCGTTTTTGACACTAATTAGATTCCGGTCTCACGCAATAGCGCTTACCACAGACATAGAAAAGGCGTTTCTACAGATTGGTGTAAAGGAGGCCGACAGAAATGCCTTGAGGTTCTTATGGTTTGAAGATATTCATGCCAAGTTGCCACAGGTAATCAAAATGCGCATCACACGTGTCCCTTTCGGCTTAACGTGTTCACCCGCGATTCTAAGCGCCACTATTCAACATCCTGAAGCTGTGCAAATCCTTCCACGATTGTATGCCGATGATTTATCTTGCAGTATTGACTCAAGCCCACAAGCATTCACGCTTTATCAAGATTGTAAATATATAATGAGTCAGGGGGCATTTAATTTGCATAAATGGAACTCCAACGATAAGGACTTACTTGACCGCATAAATAAGGCAGAAGGAGGAAGTCAGGACAGGCATCCTCCTGACAATACCCCCACAGTACAAGACGATGACCAGACTTACAGTAAATTCTCAGTGGGTCCCCCTGTCACTGACGATAATTGTAAGATTTTAGGCGTCAACTTGAACACACATGATGAGGCGAAAACATCAAAGAAAAATTATAGACCTGGAAGTGTACTTCCAACAGTTTCCAAAATTTTTGAGAGAATTATGGACAGGCAGATAATTAAATATATAACGCCATTTCTATCAATTCTACTGTGTGGGTTTCGCAAAGGTTTTAATACACAGCACGCTTTGATTAGGATGCTCGAAAAATGAAAAGTCAGTTTAGATAATGGAGAGAATGTAGGTGCAATGTTGATGGACCTTTCAAAAGCGTTCGACTGCATTAAGCATGACCTCTTATTAGCAAAACTATATGCGTATGGTTTTAGCCGTGAATCCCTTTCCCTTGTTCACAGCTTTTTGGAGAACAGGCAGCAAAGAGTGAACATCAATGGATCTTTTAGTACATTTAAATATCTTGCCTTAGTCGTTCCGCAAGGATCGGTTCTTGGTCCCCTTTTCTATAACATTTGCATAAATGATCTGTTGCTCTCCATTCAGGAAACTGATATCTGCAAATATGCAGATGATACAACTATATATGCATGCCACAAGAATATTGACAATGTAATCCGGAGCTTGGAAAATGATTCCACTGTAATTATCCAGTGGTTCACAGATAACTTTATGAAATTGAACACAGACAAATGTCATTTTATGATACTAGGGAAAAGTTCAAATCAAGATGTTGCTGTTAACGTAGGTAGCAGCGTTATTGGAAATACCGAGGAGGAAAAGTTATTAGGGGTAATGATTGATAAAAAACTAACTTTTGAGACGCATATCAACAAGTTATGTAAAAAAGCTGGGAATAAGGTTTTTGCACTCTCTCGTCTGTCTCCATATATGAACTCCAACAAACTGCGAATCTTAATGAGAGCCTTTGTAATGAGCCAGTTTCAATACTGCCAGTTGGCTTAGGTGTTCCACAGTAGGTATTTGAATAACAAGATTAATAAGATACAGGAAAGGGCTTTAAGAATTGCTTACAAGGATTATGTTTCTAGTTTTGACATTTTATTAGAAAGAGATAAATCGGTTACTATCCACATGAAGAACTTACAAACCCTAGGATGGTGCATTCTTTCTTTAGTGAGGAGCTTCCTCGTCTTTCTATCTAAACTCCTAATATCTTCAAGTGTCCAGTTGATGATATTAAAGCTGTAAGTTACGACTGGTATGGCTACGATGTTAATTGCTTCGATCTTGTTCATGGCATTCAATTCACTTTTGAGGACCATTCTAATTCTTCTGTAATATTCTTTTCGGATCTTTTCTTTCATCTTCGAATGTTGTATGCCATCACGTTCATTTATTCCTAAATATTTGTATGTTCCTTCTTGGTCCAGTTCTTGTATAGTAGTGGTGTGGTTAAGGACGATGTTGGATGTTTTCGTCAGTTTTCCCTTTATAAAGGTTGCTTTTGCACATTTTTCCAGTCCAAATTCTATCTTAATATCATCACTGAAAGTGTTCACAATGTCGAGTAGGTTCTTGAGTTGGTTATCATTCATAGCGTAAGCCTTCAGGTCATCCATGTAGAAAAGGTGGTTGATTTTCCTTTTATTGATTTCGTACCCTTGCTTCGTGTTGTCCAGAAGCGTGCTCAGTGGTGTTAGAGCAAGGCAGAAAAGGAGTGGGGATAATGAATCTCCTTGGAATATACCACTATTGATGTTAGTACGTCTTGACTTCAGGGATCCATTGTTATGGTTCAGATGGAGGGTTGTTTTCCATTTCTTCATACTTGCACTTATGAAATTAACTACTGTTGGGTTGATTGTAAACATCTCCAGGCACTTGATAATCCATGAGTGTGGGACACTATCGAATGCTTTCTTATAATCAATCCAAGCTGATGATAAGTTCCTTTTACTTCTTGCACAATTTTTTAAAATCATCTTATTTATCTGTAGTTGATCTTTGCACCCATAACTTCCTCGTTTGCATCCTTTCTGCTCAGTTGGTAGGAGCTCATTCTCTTCGAGAAATGCATAAGTTCTTTCGGTAAGGATGGATGTTAAAATTTTATACATTGTTGGTAGGCAGGTAATTGGACGATAGTTCTTCGGGTTCTTCGTTTCTTCAGTTTTTGGTAGTAGATAGGTCAAACCTTCTGTCAGCCAGTCTGGTTGCTTTTCAGGGTTTTTCAGGATGTCATTATAGGCTGTGGTTAGATCTTCATGTACGCTGGAGAGGTTCTTGAGCCAGAAGTTGGCTATTCCATCATTTCCTGGGGCTTTCCAGTTGCTAGATTTCATAATTGCAAGTATGGCCTCCTCTTTAGAGATGTCATGCCATCGGTGTTGTTTTTGGTTTTCTGTAACTTTTTCTTGATCTTTGATCCATTGGGCTTCACTATTGTGGGATTTGTTATCTTCCCATATTTTACTCCAAAATTCTTCGACCTCACGTATTTCGGGTGGTTCTTTTACCTCGATCGACTTCTTTCCAAGTTCACGGTAGAATCTCTTAGTATCTTCTTTAAAGGTCTTGTTTTGCCTGTAGAATTTAGTTCGCTTTTCAAATCTACGGATTCTTTGGGCTTTTGCTTGCATTTGCTGTTTAATAATTTCTTTAACTTCAGTAAGATTTTGATTCCTTCGGATGTTATATTTCCGCTCAATATTCCTGATCTTCCGTTCTTTAGCTTGAGAGCCTTTTCTAATTCAGTAAGGATGGATAATTCTTTTCGCTTCATTTCAATATCTTTCTCTATCTTCATTTTCCAGGCAGGTGGTTTTCTCTTCCTATTGGTAGTCGTCTTTCGAGGTTTGATACCAAGTTCTTCGGTGATAATAAATGCTGCTGCATAAATCAGTTGGTTGAGTTCAGTTAGGCTAAATCCTGCATTCGAGAGTTTAATCAGTTCGATCGCTCTATTCGCTCGTTGGATTAACCGTTTCGATTTCTTATCGTTTTTATCTTCGGTAGTACAGGTCTTTCAGCCATATCTTCTTCTTTCAGTACTTCCCACTTTCTCAAGATGTTATCTTTCATCTCAGATATTACGTCATCATCTTCAAGATAGGTTTCTTCAATAGAGTTGTTATTTTCGTCTACGTTCTCTAATACAGCTGGGGTACCCGGTTCAGGCTCGGTGTTCTCAAATATTGCAGCTGGTTCTTCGATTTCAGGTATTTTTAGATCTTGCCTGACTTTTTCTTCAATTTCTTTCAATTCATCATTTGATAATCTTTGGCTCTTCTCTATGTCTCTTCTAACAGTTGCTAGCTTATTGGCATCTAAGTAGCTTCTCTCGGTAGGGTGTTTATTTCTCCACATGTTGTATGTCGCTTTCGTAGTAGCTGTTTCCCTGGGGTTTAGTTTCACCAGGTAATATGATTCCATGACTTCTTTATATTCTTCCCGAGACCATTTTTGTCTTGTTCCTTTGGGCGGATTTTTGATGTTCGTATTAAGAAGGCCACTTTGAGCGGTGGGCTCTTCACGGAGATCTTCTAATACATCTGTATTGGGAAGGTTTCGTCCAGTAGCTGACTTTTCGACTTCACCCTGGTTGCTCGATGAGGGACGCGCACCTTGGTGAACCGCGCGACGTGCGATGCGGGATGAAATTCTTTTTGGTGTCCTATTCATGATGCTAATAGAATTGGCTGGTTTGGCCTCCCCAGGCTTCTAGCTCCGTTCTTCCACTTTTATAACCAATAGAGTCATTTCCTCCTCCTGGTGCTAAAACCGTTGACTTTGCTGTTTAACCCAACAGTCGGGACCCTTTCCGGGTACTGACAGCCGGGTAAAGCTGTGCCCGAGGATTTGGAATCAGAGTTTCCTTCTCCTAGCCTTTCCCATCCAAGGGATACCCCACAAGGCAGCAGGGGGATTTGGAGTCAGAGTTACCTTCTCCTAGCCTTTTCCCCTCCAAGGGTCACCCTGCCAAGGCAGCAGGGGGATTTGAAATCAGAGTGTTATGCCATCTCCTATCCACATGGGTTGGCCAGACCAGGTACCACATGAAAGTATCATACAAGACTGCAGGGCGACGATTTCTACCAGCAGGGACGTGTTCCTTGGCCTAAGGGCCCTTACTGGGGTAAGGTACTACACCTCTGCACCCTTGCTGTCGCAGTTTTGAGTCATACCGGGGACAGTTATTATCATTATTATTATGACCAGTTTTATTTTGATTTACGCCACGTAATAGCAGCTGCAGCCTCGTTGCCACCCACCAAGCGGTCAGTCCTCAAAATTGCAGCGAAGATTTTTGACCCCCTTGGATGCCTTTGTATGTTTGTTGTCAACATGAAAATTCTCTTTCAGGATTTATGTGCCACAAAAGTGACACGGGACGACGAACTCGTGGGGTCCCAGAAAAAGATGTTTGATTCTTTCATTGCTCAGCTCTCCAGTTTGCAAAGTGTGCGCATTTCTAGATGTTTGTTCAATAGGACCCTCGATATAGATTACGTTCAGATTCACGCACTTTGCGATGCTAGTGAAAAGGCTTATGCTAGTGTAGTTTATCTCCATATTGTTTATGTCTCAGATGGAATTGATACGCAGTTTTTAGCCTCTAAAGCCAAGTTCAGTTCTCTCAAGAAGCAGGGCATTCCCCGTTTGGAATTGCTAGGTGCTTGTCTTATGTCCAAACTTGTCGATTCCATCTCTCACACTCATCAGGATGAGCTTGCTTCTGGGAAAATCGATAGGATTTATTGCATGGATTCTATAGCAGCTTTGTGTTGGGTCAAAAATGATAGAGCATGGAAAACTTATGTTCAAAATAGAGTTTCGGATATTCTCAAGTTATCATCCCGGGAGGAATGGTAATGCTGTTCCGGTCCGTCCAACCCTGCGGATTTGCCCTCCAGAGGTACGTATACTCAGCCTCTCTCTCAAGACCTTTTCTGGTGGGAGGGCCTAAGTTCCTAAAACTACTTTCCCAAGAATGGCCTAGTCAACTGGATTTCAAGGATGTACCATCTTGCGTCACTCTTGAGGAGAAGAACGTCAGGCCTATGGTATATCACGCTATGTTAGGTGTAGAAGCACAGGGCCAAGAACTAAGCACCAATGAATTTGACAGTAGAACTCGGTTATTAAAAGTCTACGCTTGGGTGCATCGTTTTATTCATTACTTAAGGGCCTCTGTCCGGAATGAGCCACTTTATTTGGACACCCAAGTTAGCGTTCTTGAATTAGAATGCGCTGAAAAATCTATAGTAAGATCTTTGCAAAGTTTTGCCTTTCAGACGGAAATCGCAAATCTTAAGTCACAAGGCGCAAAAAGTAAGTCACTTCTCATCAATCACCTGAATTTGTTTTTAGATGAAAAAAGGGTCTTCTGCGTTGTAGATCACGCTTAAATAATTCTTCAATGTCAGACTCAAGCAAAACTCCAGTACTGCTTCCTTCTAGACATTATTACTCAGATCTTGTGCTAAGGGAGTACCACGATAGGGTATTTCATAATGGTGTAAAGGATACGCTAAATTTGGCTCGTGAGAAATACTGGATGCTCAGAGGCAGACAGGCTGCCAAACGGTTAGTAAGACGTTGTATTGTGTGTAAGAAATATGAAGGCACCCATTAAAATTTAATGTTACACCAGATCTCCCAAATATAAGAGTAGATGACACACCTCTATTCACTCATACCGGTATTGATTTCGCAGGGCAATTACTCACTACAGGATTGTCTTTAAAAGAAAGTAAGGCCACTCAAAAAGCATATGTTTGCTTGTTTACTTGTGCGTCAACTCGAGCTGTTCACCTAGAGCTGATCGAGTGTGTTATAAATGAAAGACCCAAAACCTATATTTTTGACGATACTGAAGGAGTTTCCTACCCACTAACCCCTTCTCAACTAATAAATGGAAGAAATCTTTTGCAGACATCAAGTCAGAATCATTTTGAAATAATCAGTAATCATGAAGCATTATCTAAAAGAGCCAGGTATCACAGAAATCTTTTGGAGCACTTCACGCAACGGCGGCGAAAGGAATATTTATCCAGCCTTATGGAAGCGTATAAGACAAAACAGGTAAGAAAGGGGCCGTCATATCTGTTGGTGACGTATGTATTCTAAGAAACGACCAAACAAAACGAGCATTTTGGAAATTGTGCAGAGTAAGTGAACTGTTGACAGGGAATGATGGTAATGTAAGAGCTGCCAAAGTAGAGGTAACATCATCCAGTGGTAAACAGGTATTTAGCAGACCTCTACAACATTTGATCCCATTGGAAATAACTACAAACACTAATGATTTGCATAAGCAGCCAGCGAAAGACGCGCATGTGCACAAAAGCAGCATACCTGCAGCAAGCGCGAATAGACCCTCAGTAACCGCAGCAGAGCAAAGACCCAAGCGCAACGCCGCTATAATTGGTGTATTACGTAGACAGAATGGTTTAGTAAGGCAATGATAATCATGCAAGTATGTAGCATTATTGCACTAACATTTTTTTGCATATTTACTCATGTTAACCTTTATTCAGAAATTGTAATGTCGTATATTCCACTTGTGTTATTGTTTGTTGTTCGATTCGTGTCCGATCAAACTGGGGGGAGTGTGTTGAGAATGTGCATCTGTGTCACGCAGGGGGCGCAGCACATGTGCAGTTTGGTAAGCGCACGTGCCTCGCTGCCGTGTGATGTGCTCCTGTCAGATTGGCACTCTCTGCGCAAGCCCGTAGTTTAGATATAGATATAGCCGTAGGATAAGTTGACTCAGTTGATTATTGCGTTCAAGCTATTTAGAGTATATGTTTCAGAGTTGTTCTTCACAAATAGTTTCAATTGCAAATGGAGTATTTCCTCGTGTGAATTATTTGTCCAGCCCAAGACACAATAACCATGAAGCCTCTGTTCATTCTCGTTTTTTCAATATTTGCACACTTACGCTCATTACAATGAGTAAAAGTGCGTATGGGATTGTTTGAGGAGAACTTAGAGGAAGTGAGTGACTTTTGCGGAAAGCTCATGTTTTAAGCCTACTTTTTCACGGATTCTAGTGGCGTAACCAACGTTTCTTCATGAAAATAGCGTTAGTCTACGTTTTTAACTGCATGCAGCTAAAACGCTTTATAAGCTGCAAAAGTGAAAACAGTGTGCAACCACTAATTATCACTGGAGATGTGTGTTTTCTAACGTAGCTAATTGAATGATATTAGAGCAGTAGTTGGTGGTACTCAAGTTTCAAGTGGAAGTACATGGCCCCCACTATATGTGTGAAGCTGCAAGAACATTGATTGTGATGCAGATGACTTAATTGCCTGTAGATCATAGTGCTTCTTGTATAGACTTGCCAAATACAGCGGATATGAAGAACAGAACTGAGTAGAACTAAATGGGTCCAGTAATAGATAAAGTGCAGCAGCCCATGAGTAGAGAAGGAATGTGCTGTTGGGATTGCTCGCAGAGAATCTCTTAAGTTCATCCACCCTGAAACATCAAGAGATGCTCTCTTTTTTTAAAAAAGCAGATAAATGAGATAGGATATAATAAGAGTTGTGAAAAATTTTTGTCCATTTTTTCTCTAATACCATAACCTGAATGATGTATAGAACTTTTTAGAGAGAGCTTTCTGTTTCCACTGACGAGTCTGAAAGTCATTCTTATCAAAATTTTCGGTTAGCTTTGCCCTTCAACTCGCATGCATTTTGCTATTTGAAATAATCAGTGCCAAAGTTATAAGCAGGAGGGCCCTCAAAATATACCTTAGAAGCCAATAGTGTTCCGAGGCTTATCTGGATTTCCCCTCCATTCCAAAATGTGTATGCCTAATTTCGATTTAAACCTGAGAGCAAACTGGACTTTGCGCTTCCTTCCTCCCTATATGTCTCTTCGCGCTATTGATTACATTGATTCCATTTATGTGGTAGATTACATTTATTTAATTGATTGGATCATTGAATGATTAGATTGATCACAGTTGCAAATTCTAGTTACAGTGGATAAGATCTGTGGCCTAAACCAGGGGTCATCCATGGAAGCGTTCGTAAAACGAAAACAACGTTTTACTACCCCCCTGTCCGTTCCTAGCCGTTCTTTGCTCAACAACCCTCCTCTCTTTTTTCCTGAGGATACCAATTGCCATCTTTTCTCTACCTTGGTTGCTATATGTGAAGCATATCTTTGCTTTACAAGCGGTATCAGATGGCCGTATTTGTATATAGTGAGAATTCTTACACTGCCTCATAGCGGCAGGGTATGATGATTTTCTTCACAGTCTAGAACATCCTTTCAGCATTTGTATAGTTGGCAACATCAACGAAATATTTATTTATATTTAAATTACAAGACGTCTAATATTATAGAAGTGTATCGTTTGCTTTCTTCTTCATTTTATCATAATAAATAAGTTTCACTATATCGGCTATAATTTATATATGTATGCATTTATCTACGTATGCATCTATGCATGTATGTACATGCAAATTCATAGATGCTTGCCTTTGTATGATATACGGCGCATTATAAGCTGCTTTATTATTACTTCTAAAGATATCTCTGTGTGTGTTTGTATATGTATGTATGCATATGTTTGTAGAAAATGAGCCTGTTTATTTATATATTGCATACTAGTGACGGTTGTCCGAGCATTTCTTTGTAAATTCTCAAGTTTTAACTAAATATTATCATTTGCGGAGTAAGATGTCTTGGAATTTGTCTCAAAGTGTACTAATCTGTCTGCGACTAAGGGATTTAGTACATTTTCTCCATTATATTACATCTGCTATCTTTGTTTTGTGGTTTAGTTAAATTTAAAGAAACAAAGTCTTCTTATTTTTGCAGTTAGTATCAGACCTGAGAATTCTACTTGTGTATTTCTAGCGAGAAAGAGACACGCCATGTCAGAGTATGAATACGCTCGCCTTTAAGTGTCCTAATGTAGATCAAATCATAACTGGAAATTGATGCAAATAGTTTGGACTTGTGGTAAGTGAATTAATTACGTATCACGCATTGAATGAATGTAATTGTTTTGAAGATTACGAAAGTAAACGTAGAAAGTAGAACGTATTATGTTTCACAAACCAAACGAAGGGAGCATGTATAATATTTCCGCTAAGCTCAAATCAGATTTCAGCCATTATCCTATAATAACTAGATCACGTACTATTCTTAATTGAATGATATTTCAAAGGTGAAAGATTCACCACAGTTTGAGGTATCATAAGCAGGCTGCACCCAGCAGTATCATGACCACGACTATTTCAAAGCGCAAGAAATTACTATTTTACCATTTTACTACAACGACGTTCAAGGAAAGATGTGACGAGAGCACGATGCAAATCAGTGGACTGTATGAAGTAGAAAAAACATAAATCGTGTCGAAGGCTCCATAGCCCACCTCTAACACTGTCTTCTTGACTTCGAAAGAACTATAAAATCGATACTTGAAAAACTGTGGAAAATATGTCTCCTAGTCCCACGTCACGTTGTTATTGGTATTGTTGCTCTTGAACCTTAACGAAGTTGTTGAGGATAAAGATTCTTCGAAGTTCAAGAGCTAAATTTTCCCTGAGAGGGAATCTGTAAGAATGTATAGAATGCATATATTCATATTGCTTGATTGTGGACAGTACACGCTCCGGTCACGCCAATTGATTCTCTAACCAAATGAGAGCTTAGAACTTCACTGGCCTAATAATAGGCCTTAGCAATTTGAGCAGTCATCGGTAACTTCAAAAAGAATTCCAAAGTGGCTTAAAAGTCAAAGGACTAATAGCCGCTACTGATTCATAGAATGTCGCTACGTTTGAATACACATGGGCGTGGGAGGAGGTCAAAATTAGGAGGTGCTGTAAACTGTCTGTAAGCTTTCTACCCGAATTTCCTATTGTTCTCTCAGAAACTATGCCCGAGTGAAACGAATTTCTTCCCAACTTGGGGGGGCTGCAGCCTCCTTTCCCCGCCTTCTACGCTTGTGGGAATACATGAGTAGAAACTTATACATGGCCTACTGGCCATGTGTTGTGAAAGAAACAATCGCCTTTACACTTATTGTGAAACATTGATTTAAAACATTGCTATATATTCTAAAAATTATTATAGTTTCCTTGGCTTGAGTCTACTTTTAACCTTTACGATAGCCAATTAATGTAGAGAAAATTGTCAGCACGTGAATGCAATGGGAAAATTCTGAAGCAGTCGGAAAGTCAAGCCTGATAGGAAAACGCTCTGTCAGACATTTCTTTGCCTAGAAGGCTTGAATTTTCCAACTATCATAGCTGTCTGTCATTGTCCGACCAAAGGCGTTGTGGCTAGGCGGGGACACTGGGAGATTTCCCTGCGAGCCCCTCGCAATTAAAGATAGAAGAGACTTCTAGTGATATGAACACAAAATCCATTTTCCATGTTTTGTAGACAAGCAAATTGGTTTTACAGTAGCTGAGTCCATTGCTTCCTTATTCCACACTGCACATATTTAGTGCCTGATGATTTATCTGTACTGTATGAAACATTTGGCATAGACTATGTCTTTTCGTCCATATACTGAACTAAGATCACGGATGCAGTAGGGCAGGGGAGGTCAGTATAAGCATAAAGGCACATAAGCGAGCAATGTGAGATGAAAATTAATAGCTCCGGGAGCACCTGGGGATATTTTCGTCATATCCTTTAGCAGGGGCTTATTCACGAAATCATGGAAATACTTCTCTTTTCAAATAATATTTTGCTTGTTACAACAGCTTATTTGATCTACTTTGTATGATATTTCCAATTGAAAAGCACACTATTGTAGTTCGAAAAGAGCACCTTTCATCCCATTGCTCTCTGCCCCTTATTGTTTTGCTTTTAGCATTGGTGCACAGTAGCTACAGGAAGGTAAGGATAGCTTTTTACTCGTTCTAAGTCTCCAAAATTAAAAAAACTACGATGAGCGACCAGGTTTTCTACTCAGATTAAAAAGATCAATTATGAAAATATATGTTCTATTTTCTAAAAGGGTATTTTCCGGCCTTTAAGAGGATGTCTTCTGACTCATTTTTTCTGAGGGCAAACCCCCAGACCCCCAGTTTCTTTCTCACTGTTTCTGTATGCCTACTAAACCTCTCCAGGGCTATAGACTCCCAAAAAACTTGTCCCAGTTATCCAACTCATCATGACTGCAGTATGGCTGTCTTCCATGATGCAAGATGTACATTCCATTTGATCCATCCGTCCCTAATGTTGGCGGTGTTCTCATTCGAAGTGTTTTTTAATTTAGCATCCCCTTGGCACAAACAGGGCCGTCAAGAGAGGAAGGGAACACAAATCCTTCAAGGTCTGGGGGCCTCATAAAGTAAATTGGCATTACTTTTCCTAAGTTAATTTTTACATCCTGAGGATTCTCTGCTCGCTTCCCTCGCATGGGGCTCTCTTTTCTGTTTCGTCCAGGACTTCTGAGTCCCCTCGACGGCCGTACACACAACAAAAAGGTCAATGAATTAGTGCTATTGTTGTTTTACTGTATTTTGAGTAGGCTGCTATACCTAGCTTATTCAGCTAACTTAGGCCCACTATGTATGCCGAATCCAGGCATGGGACCCCTAGTATAACGTCTCTTCCTATGGACGGCAGAGTGAGTTGTTGTGGTCACCCATCCAGTTTCTGACCGTATACAGCCATGCTTAACTTCAGCTAATCTAATAGAACTAGCTGGGCAGCTTGGCCACTCACCCAAACATTGTATACGGCAACAGCTTCTTGAGAATTTGACACTTGACCTTGAAGCAGCATATACAAGAGCTAGGTCACTTGAAATTGCGGAGAAAAGCTCTAATACTTACAACAGTTTGTAGCCTATAAATTCTTGGAGCACAGAAAATGAAGAATGTAATGTAAATTCTGCTGCGAAGCCCAACTGGTAGTGTTAATTTTGTGGAGGGGCCCGGCATAATAGACAGCAATGCCCTGCACGAGATACTATTTGCAGCGATTGTGGCAAAATCGGACACTTTGCACAAGTTTGTATGTCCAGAAGCAAATCTATTATGTCTTCTTCTGCTTCTCTATCAGCTCTATCACCTAACCAATTCCAACTGTTGCAGCGTCTCTGCAGAGTCTCCAAAAAGCTGTGGTACCTCTAATTATTCGAGGAACAATGTTCTGATAGTTTCATCTATATAGATAAAGTAAAGGAACTAGATCTTGAGACAATGCCTTCAAATTCTACTGCTTCTATGGCTCAATCTTCACTCAAAGCCAGAATACTTGGATATGAAAATATTTATTTCACCATAATTGAACATGACTATCAAAATCAGAAATTAGCTGCTTTGGATAAACTTTGCATGGCGTTATGATAGGGCAGGATTTACTAAGACAACACGAGCCCATCGATTTGTTATTTGGCGGGAATAAAGCCACCCTCACTATTTGTGGCTTAACAACTGTCCTATTGAAGCACACAGCCTTTTTGAAAACTTAAAGTCAGATTGTAAGCCAGTACCAATTAAGTCTCATCGATACAGTAAAGCAGATCGGGATTTTATAGAGACTGAAATATAAAGATTACTCAAGGAAGATATCATAGAGCCCAGCTCTTCACCTTGGCGTGCACAAGTCGTAGTAACGTCAAATGAAAGGCAGAAGACACGGATGGTAATTGTTTACTCCCAAGCTATTAACCTTTTCACTAATCTTGATGCTTATCCTTTACCGCGCATTAATGAGCAGATACATGAAATTGCTAAAGACATAGTACTCAGTGCAATGGATTTGAAAGATGCCTATTACCAAAGTTCCTTTAAGAAATGAGGAAACATTTTTCACTGACTTGACTTTATTCTGCAGGTAAACTGTATCAATATTAAAGAATTCCTTTTGGTGTTACAAATGGAGTGTCATATTTCTAAAGAGATAAGGATGAATTTATCAGTAATAATAAGCTACATGGCACATATGCATATTTAGATAACTTGACTGTATTTGAAAGAGATCAAGACGAGCATGATACAAATTTTTCAAGGCTTCATGACGCTGCAATGAAGCATTATCTAAGGTTCAATAATCAAAAGTGCACATATTCTACTACTTCAAACAAGCTGTTCGGCTATGAAGTGAGTAATGGTGAGAACAGGCCTGATCCAGATAGCCTTAAACCACTGTATGATATTCCTGTACCACAAAATCTCTCAACACAAAAGAAGGTGATGCGGTTATTTGGTTACTACTCAAAATGGAAAAGAGCTTTTTCAGGTAAAATTAAGCATCTTGCCAGTAATACAAGTCTTCCAATGCCCCAGTCTACTTTGAATGCATTTCAGCAGCTTAAAAAAGAAATCGAGAAATGTGCGGTTTGTGCTACTGATGAAAGCCTTCATTTTACAATTGAAACTGATACATCAGAGCAAGATATTGCTGCAACTCTGAACCAGAAAGGCGACCAGTTGCATTCTTCTCTCGTAGCCTCCAGAAAAGTGAGTTACATCATAACCCCTTTGAAAAGGAAGCATATGCAATTGTGGGAGCTTTATAACATTGGAAATATTATTTACTGGGCAAGCTTTTTACAATACGTACTGATAAAATGTCAGTTAGTTTCATGTTTGATGGAGAAAGTGCAAGAAAGATGAAAAATGATAATATCCAAAGGTGGAGAATTGAATTAGCAAGCTACAACTTTGATATAGTGTATAGACCAGGCAAAGAGAATGTACCAGCTGATTCCTTAACTAGAATATATTGTTCTACGATCTCTTATGATGAACTTAAGCAGCTGCATGTTTCGCTATGTCATCCAGGAATCACCAGAATGATTCATGTCTTGAAGACGAAAAATATTCAAGTTACAATAGAGGAAGTACCAAATATCATTGCTTCTTGCAAAGAATGTGCTGAATGCAAACCGCAGCTTCATAGGCCACTAAGATTCACTCTGATTAAAGCAACACAACCTTTTTGAGCGACTAAAATCTGGACTTCAAGGGACCATTGACATCTGCTAGTCAAAACAAGCATTTTCTAATAATCATTGACCAATACTCAAGACTCTTCTTTGCTTTACCATGCAAAGGTATTGAAGCTCAAAACGTCATTAATTCTCTCTGTTCAATTTTTGCTGTATTTGACCTACCCGGCTTATTCATTCAGATAGAGGGAGTTGCTTAACGTCAAATGAATCGAAAAGCTTGCTACAAAGTAAAAACATTGCAACAAGTAAACTGACGCCACATAATCCAATGGGGGAATTGATAGTGTGAAAAATATAATGGAGTTATCTGGAAAGCTATTACTCTAACCTGAAGGTCACAAAGTTTAGAAGTAAAATATTGGGAAAGTGTATTGCCTGCTGGGCTAAATTCAATTTGATCATTACTTTCTACAGCAACAAACGAAACACCACATGACAGGATGTTTGTGTTTGCTCGGAAATCATGCTTTGGAGAATCTATTCCAAGCTAGCTCAGCAATCCGGGTCCACTGCTTCTAAGACGTCATAATTGTCAGCCATAGTTTGACCCTTATGTTAAAGAAGTGGAACTATACGAGGCAAATCCATCAAATGCAAATATCAGACATCGTAGTGGCCGAGAAACTACTGTCTCTTTATGTAATCTTGCACCATATGCTGAGCCAGTTGTAAAACATTCTACAGAGCATAGTCAATCGGTTCCTCAAGTTGAGCAGCCATTAAAAGTAAATCAAGCAGAAAACTTCTCCTATGATTAACGTGTTAAAAACGATGGAATATCAAACAATAATGAGTGTTTAGAGCAGAACACTATGCCTTTGCGAAGGTCAACTCGAGAAAGCAAAGCACCTGATATATACTCAGATCAATGGCTTTGCTAATGTTTCAAGTTTATTTGAGCTATAAATTCAGTTTTCATGACTGAATCAAATTTTTCCGAATGAGTCAATCAAAAAAATTAAAATAATTTGCAAAAACTGCAGCTTGAAAAATTAGTCCAAAATACAGCTTTATTATAGATTTGAGTACTCGTTGCTGTCCTTATTCTCAAATCCAAATGAAATTCTTATAGGCCCATGGACACTGGAGGTAAGAGGCATTTGACCACTAGTTAAACAAAGTTGTGCATAGAAGTGCAATAAGCTACAATTTTTACTAATTTCAGAATTGCTTCTTATAAATCTAGAATCTAGGAGCATCAATGAGATTATGTTTTAACTGTGTGACGGTGATTTTAGATCTAGGAGGAACTTCTGGTGGAAAATAAGAGAGTACGAAGATAGCACTTCTACTTTTGAACTCGCTCGCCAGCGCTTGCCACTACAAAGGTAATATGCAGAGATAATCGGGTGTATACTATGTCTTATTTGTGGCATTCTGGCATGAGATTGTCTAGTGCTTATCTAGTGTTCGTATACATACGAGCGATGGTAGAGAGGAGAGCTCAATGTAGAATTTTCCTTCTTCATTCTAAATCTTCAAAATCCAATAAAGCCAGTTTCTCCTTCTCAACATGAGATTTAAGGATGAAAGGAAGAACATTGTAGCTTGCAAAAGAGCGTTTTCTGATGTTTTAGAGGCAACTATATCAAAAACTTTTACTAGGTGCAAGCACCTAGACCCCTAACTTCTGACACCATCTGCTAAGACACATTATCCATAGAATTTTTAAGAAAGTGAAGGTCAAAAGTAAATAATAGCATATGTTTATTGGGCTTTCGTGCAAAATGATAGTTCCCCTTATTAGTCAGGTATTTAGAGTTTTTCACCTCCCTAAAAATTCCCGTCAATTCACGTCCCTGTAAATGGTATTATGATACGAAGCGTAATTCTCAAAGTTTATAATACAGATTATATAGATTTTAAGGGAGTGACAAGGATTGAAAAAATTGAGCTATTGTGCTGGTACCAAATCAAGTCATTCCCTCATAACTTTCTTGAGGGTGGGGCTTAAATCTTTCTTTCTTACATCATCTAGTTTCTCCTTTCTGAATTTATTTCTTTTCAATATTTATTAAATACTATTCAAGTTGTACACATGCCTGTTAAAAATGCAAATAAGATATAACATTATATGTTATTTGCACTTTTAACGTGCATATCTGCAACTTGGATCTTGGTTAATAAACAGGCCTTAGTGGTATTGGAGAAAGAATTCGGCTCATAACTTTAAAGAAGCACTGTCATGATCAGACTCTAAGTATCAGATTAATTTTTGTTTTAGAGTTAAGGCAATGGAAAATGTTAAAAGTCAAAATTGGTAACCACATGGTGAAATATTTCAATTTACTGAGATATTGAGAAAAATATTAAGTACGCGCAAAAAAGTCAAAAGCCGATTCTAATGCAGGCATGTTTACTTTATAGTGTTGAGACAAGGAGGCTTGCGTTTACCTGGCACCTAAGCACTTTTCTACAAAATTTATTTTGTAAAATGACTACCCATGCTACTGGTACTTGGTGCAAAAGGTGGAGAAAATATTCTCCAGCAAATATTCCATACTGAAGTCTATCAGAGGGATTCAGAAGCTTGCCTTTGGAAAAGATGTGTACAATTCCAAACCTATATCTCTGAAATGCTAAAAGTGAATGCATGTTAAGAGATTTTAAGTGCTGGAATCAACGCAAAGCTATCTGCTACAGAACAGCTGTTAAGAATAGAATCTGTGGAACGAGATGTTTTGCTACTCAGCAAAATCTTTCGGCAAGAAACGTCAGGAGGACAATATTTTTGAAGCATTTTTATGCTTCTACATTGAAATTGAGAATGCTCTGACTCAAAATTAGGTCAAAAGTCTTGACTTTTAGGTCAAAAAATGCTGAAATTCAAAGTCAGAAACTGAGCACCCTATCATAGTCTTAAAAATATCCTCATCTCATCGATCAAGGTGCTAAACATAGTAGAGAGAAATTTATCACTGGAGCCCAATGTGCTTTTCATAATTAAATTCGGCTTTCCTAAAAGTTGGTGCTTCTTTCTAACGAACGTTATCATATCAGAGTTACTTGAAATGGCATGACTAGCAAATCTCATCGCCTTGCATAGGCATCTTGCACAGCCAAGGTTGCACCTTTGGAGAGAAGTACAAAATAGAATGGAACCAGTGGTTGGTGTAACAAAGTCAGTCTAGAGGGTAACTAATGTGAGTAGGGGCAAAAAGCTCCCTACCCACATTAAATACCCCCTAGGCGTACAATGTTTTACTTCCACAGGGTTCCATTATTTTAAGGAGACACTGTAGGCCCAAGTAAAGTTGAAATGTGTCCGCCATAGCCAGTGTTGAAAAATCAGTACTTACTAAATTTATTGGTACATTTTACCCCCATGTTGACCTTAAGATTATTCTTCGGGCTAAAAACCTATCGGTCGCCTTTTTCCCTTTAAAGATCGTGTCCCTAGTCATGTTTGCTACTCTGTTGTTTACAAGTTTACGTGTAGTAGCTGCCAGGCTACCTACTATAGCAAAACATCACGCCATTTCATTGTTCAATGTAGAGAGCATCTAGGGATTAATAGAAAAGGTAACAGTGTTAAAGGTGCCGTGAAATCAGCCATTAAAGGCCATGTTAAAGACACTGGTCATATTGCCTCCCTTGACGACTTTTGCATTATTGATAAAGTTAACAATGAACTTGAGTTACTCATACACGAAAGTCTCCTTATTCTTAAAGATCGCCCCTCCCTCAATTTTCAGAGCTCCTCGATTCCCTTTTATTTATTTTAGTCCCTTAAGGCCTTTAGTCATATTTCCACTCATAATATAGCCTGTTTACCATAGCTCCCTTGCTTTTGTTAGGTTGTTTTTCCTCATAAGATGTTTTTGCTGGTTGGGGTTTTTTCCCTAGTGTATATTTCCCTTTAGGTCTCCCCGTTATTTACTTTCTTGACTTCCCGTGGATTTACTTTCTTGATTTCCACTTGTTTTTCTCCTACTTGTTTTTCCCTGTTTATAAAAATCTCCCGTTAGCACTGTTTATTACTGATGATGGGACAAGATGTCTCGAAACGTATCATTTATATCAACATCGTTTATGTCTTTACACTGTATATGACTATCGTTTAAGTCAACACCGTATATGTCTACTGGCTTCGGCCTAAATATTGGAATGTCGAAATAGGAAAATTTATAACGATGAAAGATGCTTTTCTTCGTGGCTCCTTAAAGTTTATACTTGAGCTGCGGTTTCCAAGAAATGTTTCAATCACACCTAAAGTTTACCATAATTAACTTTAAAATGGCTAGTAGCTATGAGTTCTATGTAAGATAGTGGGCCACGATGTTATACAAAAGTCAATACAACATCTCTATCTCAGCAAAAAGTGGCACCTACTTCTAATTGGTTCTTATAATGTAGGAGTTAATGTCTTTGATTTTATTATAGAAAGCCAATTTTATACTACATACTACGATTTTATAATACTTAAATGAAGATTCATGATGCAAAAAGCCGTCGATTCATAATATGAAAAATATACCATTCTATAATACGAAAACATACATTTCATGATATGAGAAACGCCTCATTTGATAATATAAAAGCACCTCGTTTTGTAATACAAAACGCAGCTGATATATATAGCAGCAAGACATTCGAGTCACGCAGTACGGTAATAGAAAGGTGCAGTGAGCTTCTACAAGAGCACAGGACAGTGGCAAATCCAAAAGTTTATTAAAGTTAGGCACCTCCAAATCTTTTGAACATATAGTCACTTAGATTCGCGCAAGATATGACGTTTACCGTAAACTTGTGATATTTCAGACGAATCTAAATGACTGCATGTTCAAAAGAGTTTGGTGTGCCTACCATCCAGAAACTATTCATATTTGTATTTGCGAATGTCAGATTCTTCATCTTTTTACAAAACTCTGAAGAAGTCTATTGCAATCACTGATAGAAAGTAAATGATCAAACTTAGGGAGTTCTATGTAATTGTGATTATATTTATTAGCTTAGCCTTGGGAAAAAATTCTTTGTTGCCCTAATCATCTTTCATATGATATAGCTATGGCAACTGCAGTGAAACAACACAATTTCAAAATACTTCTGCTTATAGCACCTAGTTCTTATTTGAAAATTTGGTCCATCCCCCCCCCAAGGTGAGTTTCCACTTTGACTGCTTTCAGCAACCAATAAATATGCGCTAATGTCAAAAATATTTTAAAACTTATCCTCGGATGTTGGTTGCAAGGAACGATATTACAATGCAATTCTAAGTAATAGTGATAGCCCTAGGAGCTCAAGAGAAATATATGTCGTTTTTACATTTGCAGGTTGTAGGCCGGTGAATACTTTGATTACTCAAGTTTGAGGAACTCTCCGGAACAAACTATGGGTCTGTTCTTAAAAATATTCAATCTGATCAAACAAGATGTTATTGGCATAGCAAAATTCTAAATGAGGTTGCACAGACATACCTCTGTTGGCATACAGGCTAAGGTAATCAGCACTTGCAGGACAGTTTCTTGTTCCATTAAGGAACTAATCATCTATTTTTGTTTCAGGGAGGGGTGGTGTTTTTTAAGCAGATGTGCTTACATCCAGATTTGAATTGCTTTCGAAACTTGTACTCCCCATTGTGCGAACATGTATCCCCAAATCTGAATTCTCGGAATATTAATAAGTTCTGGTAACTAGTGAAGACAGGTAGCCCAAACACAATTTGCAGGTGCCCCGTGACTCATGTTTCTACGTTTTAAATGCTGTGTTCTGTGAGTGACATGGTATGTGATTTACTATCTCTACTTATAAAATATATACAATAAGCATACTCCCTAAGAAAGAGGCGTTTCTAGGTCGAACCCCACAAAAAACAGCACCCGAATTATCCCCCGTTAAACGTACCCTCGTTAAGAGCACATTAGTTTCAGAGTAGGAAACATTGGGGGGGGGAGGAGAAAGTGGAATTCAAGATCAGGAAAAAGAAAAGGAGCATTGTACGATGCGATCTCTCAGGCAATTAAGGAGATTATTTCTAAAGTAATACCACCTATTGAACGATAGATATGCAGAAAATTTTAACACATACTGATAAAACAACAACTGAAGAACACTAGAATGCAATCACCTGATAAAAGAGAAAATACAGAAAAATTTTCAATGATGTACATATCTTGGCTAGATCAGATAAGGAGAATTGGTTGAACTAAAAGTGCCAACAAGTAGAAAGAAGCATTGTAGGTAGCAATAGTCACAAGATGTACAAAGCTATTTGAGACTTTATAGGAGCTCGCAAATGAAGCAAATGGTTATAAAAGCGAAGGATCAAAGATTTTTAATTATGACAGAGGAAATATTACAATAGTGGACAGAATATTGGAAAGAACGTTTTGCTACGACAGGTTGCTATGGAGAAAGGGCAGTTGAGCTGATCAGCATCTCACCACCTAGCAACATTTTCAATGTCAGATTGTTTTTCAGAGAAGTTGAGAAAGCACTTAGGAAAATGAAGTTAGGGAGACTCATGGAACAGGCCGAATTAGTGCTAAAGTGCTAATAGCAGGGAAAGAAATACTCCTAGGGGAACTGCATGAGTTTTATAATTTGTAATGACAACCGGATGTGATTCCTGAACTATGGGCAAATTCCAGAAGTGCGGTAATGTCATAGAAAGAGATCAAAGTGAGTGTACCAACTACACTACAGGACTTAGTCATTGATGAATCATAGCCTTGGAACTCAAAATAATAGATGAAATAATCAAAACAGCTAGATCAATGCCACAATTAGACAGAGAAGCCAACATGAATATAGCAGATGAAATCGAAGAACTCACGTATGCACTACGAAGATAGATGCTACAAAAGAAAATAGAAAAAGAAAAAAGGAAAAAGAAGAAACATTATCAAGTTCAAATCTTGCATACCCTATTGGAGGGAAAAGCTGAAAGAAAGACTGTGGCTCTACTGCCTTTCTTCAGCGCACTTAAGTTTTATTGCATATTCTACTATATCGAATTCATTTGTTGATTGCTACGGTATGAAATGTTTTGGCAGAATTATGTCATCAAGTGGTACCATTCCAAATAGATCTCGCTAGTTCTTTTGTTTATTTATTCCTTCTGTATAAAAATGGATACTAAAACACTAAAGAAGTGTACACAACACTTTTTATTATATGTATCTGATTTCATTGGTAAGCCGCAGACTAAAGTAACTACCTGCATAAAACTCTTTTTGTACCCAGGCAAAAGGTTCTGTGATGAAAGAGACATGAATAAATAGTTTAGATTAGTGGTTCTTTAATAGATATATTGAATCTGCTTAAATGAAATGAATTTCAGGACACAAAAAAATTCATAGTTGCATTACATGCTGCAGAGCTAACTTTGTTGTGAGGGTATCTCAGTTAGAATGGTGTTGAGCAATTTGATCGTAGGAAAACTGAAAAATGGGCTACCTGTGTTGCTGTTGTTGTTGTAAACCTTACTATTGTGATTGCTGTTGTGAAGTGAATTTGTACAAGCAGAGATTGAATGGCAGCCTTTGCTATTAAATTTAGCCAGATTTTTTCTGTAGAGGCCTATTTTATTGGCTATCTCTGTCAATTGGTTAGGGGAACTAAGCCTCTGAGCCCCCAACCTCACACCATTAGTGTATTGCTACTTGATGAATTGAAAATTTAAGGAGCAGTAAGTTTCGAGCTCTTGAAAATTCATTCTAATATGCGTGGTTTTTCCTAAATCATAAGCTTTGCTGTCATTACTAGGCTATGTAAATTCCTCTCTCTTCACTGAGTAATGCTACTTTATCATTAGAATTTTAACTACATAAAATTCAGTTTTTAAGAGCTGTTCTATGATAGTAGTGTGCAAACTCAGCTTTCTCGCAGAGCTTGTTAGAGACATAATTTGGAATCTTGTTCATAAGAGTCCAAAAATATATTAGGGAAAGTCGCAGCTAATTTAGAAGATAAAAACCATGAAATTCTAGAGTAAAGTTCATTTTAAAATGTGGACTTTCACATGCTAGACTTGACATGCAAAATTCCA
Organism: Cassiopea andromeda; assembly: GCA_018155075.1. Lineage (NCBI taxonomy): Eukaryota > Metazoa > Cnidaria > Scyphozoa > Rhizostomeae > Cassiopeidae > Cassiopea > Cassiopea andromeda. The sequence continues at coordinate 211,557 of WIPJ01004672.1, read as the reverse complement.
CAATTTTAAATAATCTTCAACGTAATTTACGATACATAATGTATAGTAGAGTACATAAAGAATATCTTGAATAGTGTATTTGATAATCATCAAGTATTAAGTACTCGCAACATAGCCACATGCATATGACGCCATTGACGACACCAACATGCCACGCCCAATGTGCGACAGTCATGAATTTGTCTCCTTCCGCCCCTGTTCACGAGTGTCTAAATCCAGCTATTGCACCAGATGCTATTGACTGAAAGTCTCACGTGATCATTGGCGAGCAAGAGGAGTGCAGTCCAGCCATTGGAACATAGTAGTGGACGAAGTGTTGGCTTTGCCGAATGACGAGCTCAGCAATTTCTTTGATACATTTCATCGATTTTTTTGTAATAGATTTGCTCAATGCTTTTGCATTATATGCGGCTTTAAAAGACCAAAAGCGAAAAGACAAATGACTTTTGTATTGATAATGAAGAAGTCTTCTGAACTAGCTTTTCTTGCAATTTTTTAATTCAGTTTATTGAGAGGATTATGTCGTTTTTATGTCAACATTTAAGGAGACTGCAAAGCTTTGAAATAATCCCCCCTCGAATAAGCCCCCGCCAAAAGTCAATCATTTCAAATAAGCCCCAATGGGCTTATTCTATGATTTACGGTATAGCACCCTATTGCTATAACTCATTTGTTTCTTCTCCCAGGGGGGCAGCCCTTACTTTTCTATAAGGGGGGTGCCTTAAATAAAATTTAAATTAATTTCAAATAAAAACGATGAACATGAGTACATGGGGACTATGTGTTGTAATGACTGTGCAACGACACCATCTTTATCATTGTAGAATTTTGCATGCACTTTGTTGGGCAGCTGTATACATGGTCAGGATGCCTTGATGCATGAGCGGTCTTTAGATTCGTAGTGGAAATGACAAATGTTAAAAATTATGAACTTATGCCTCGGCAAGGTCACTTGCGTCTCTTTCATTGAACCTTCTAAAACCCTGGCCAAACGCGACGAACATTTCAACGAACAATGTTCAACATTCACTTCAAATGTTCGATAATTTTTTCGTCGTGTTTGGCCACTCTGACAAACATGAAGTATGCAGACTTGCATGGCTTTGCTGGATTTATGACAAAGAAAGGAATGGAGCATGGAAATGATGCGAATTGAGCATTGTCTTATCGAAAATGATATTTCCGGATACCAAATACAATACCCAATTTATATTGCAAAAACTAACCAAGGTTCGCCAGGGGTTCACCCTAGGTTCGCCCCAAGTTTGCCCGTGTAAAGCAACCTAACCCAGGTTTGCCTCGGGCTAGGTCTGGCCATGGTTTGGAGATGGGTTCGACCTGGGGTGAACCTAAGCTATCTGAAATGTAAATTGAACCTTGGGCGAACCTGGGTTTGCCCAATCAACACACATGTGCAGTACAACGAAGGAGTGTGAATAATGTAGGTAAAGAACGCGCGAGGCTTCCACCAGTTAGACTAATCTCCAAATCAGCTCTCACATGTATCAGTTCCATATATCTCTCCAGTTGTGCGCAAGCTGCCCTTCTTCGATAGTCATAGCGCGTTTTTCTTGATTGTGAAGCATTCTTCCTTAATTGATAAAGCATAAGAAACAGCACTCTTAGGAGAAGCGCATTTATTCTGTAGTGGAGTTCATAGAAATTTGACCCGTTGTCATTCGCTATTTTTAACGGTTTTTCTCACATCAAGTTGTGCTTGTTTTTACCTCTACGCGTGCGTTACACTCACTTAACCCAGGTTCACCACGACTTTCAATTTACATTGATGCGAAAGCAAATCCAGTGTTTATTGCACCTGCGCGAACCCAGGTTAGACTTACCCAGGGCGAACCTGGGTTAGTTTTGTCACATGTTTAGCAGAGTGAGTCTTGGAAAATCAGTACAACAAATTGTGCTCTAGTCTTGTCAATTTCCTAACCCTCTCTACTCTAAAACTCCCTTACAAGTAGTTACATCTTATTGTGAAATAATATAACTTGATGACAGTGTCACTCAGGCCCCTTAGGAACAATGCATATAAATGTATAAATATATATTGACAATGTCCAGGCAATACACTACCTCATCCCTAAATGTTCTAAAATGCCTTAGTGAGTGACAAAGTCCCCAAACCGCAAAGGAAATCTAACATCTTGCCTCGAATGAGCTGGACGTCGAAGAAGGTTAAGGTCTTCATTTTCCACCTGAACCCCCATATTACCTCGTCCAACTCAACTACCTCCGGCAAGAACTCTACTTCCCCAGATTCCTTAACAAGGCAAAAGATTTCCCCTTCATTAAAAGGAGTAGAACAAGCATTGACGTGGTTGTGGTGAAAAACCATGTCTTTCCCTTCTGTGGACCTAAGAACGTAATTTACTCAAGCCTTGCCTTGGATTCTGTACGGACCTAGCCATCGCCTTCCAAATTTGCACTTCTTCGGACGACATACCCAGATGGACTGACCCACTGCATGGGGTTGCCACTTAGCTGAAGACGGGATTGTTGCCTTCTGCTTAAGCCTACTCTGTTCAAGATGCTTCTGAGCTACTTCCTGCACACTACCCAAATGATTTCTAACTGATTCTGAATGTTCTGTTGGCCAACAGGATGTTTAAGGGGTAGGCCTGAGTCTACTTCTATAGGTGTCATAGCAACTCTACCAAAAACTAACTCATAGGGACTATAGCCTATTGATTTGTGGATGCTGGTATTGTAAGCATAAACAGTCAGATCGATCCAAAAGTCCCAATCATCCCGGTTTTGAGAAACAAAAGCTGATAACATATCCTGCAGAGTGCGACTTTGCCTCTTTACATGGCAATCGCATTGGGGATGATAAGCGGTGGTTCGAGAATTGTGGATACCCATTGAAGTGCAAATTTCTTTCATTAAATTAGCCTCAAAATTACGACCCTGATCAGAATGGAGTACAGTGAAAACACGCGAGACTAGGGGGCCAAACCTCCTGAAAACATGCGAGACTAGGATTTCAGCAACAGTTCTTGCCTTCTGGTCGGGTATGGCAAACACCTCATACCACTTGGTAAAATGATCCATGACAACAAGGGGGTGTTTGTTGCCACAGGTGGTCTCGGGTATGGGCCCATGTAATCCATTGCCCAGAAAAAAAATCGCTCTCTTACTTCAATAGACTGTAAAAGCGCCTTATTATGATTGGGATCAAGTGTTTGGCACAAAGTGGACACTCTCTGACAAAATTACTTATGTGTTTAACCATACGGGGCCAATAGAACCTACTGCGTGCCCTCAAGACTGTTCCCTGAATACCCATATAACCTGAAAAAAGGGCTGCTATAGATGCCTGTCAAGAATGAATCAATCACGTGGGTGGGAATAACAAATGCATAGTTAGGGTAGCATCTATCAACAGTTCAATCTTTTACAAGCATCCCATTAGTGATAAACAATTCATCCCAAAAATGCCAATAAAATCTCAGCACAGGATCGCTTGACCAAGCAACGTATGGTTTAGGTAAGCTTGACAATTTTATGTCAGTAATTTTATCAAGTGCTGGGTCATTAAGCTGGGCCCGTTGCAATTTATAACTGGTGCCATAATCATTGCACAATTATACATTGAAGTTTTATGAGGCTGGAGGTACAAGGCATCTGCATTTTGATTAGCTGTGCTAGGTCTATGCCTCACATCGAATGCATATTCCTGCAGATCCATGACCCAACGATCTATCCTGCCCTTTGGCTCAACTTAATGAAGCCTGCGCAAGGCACTATGGTCAGTTACTAAGGTAATGTGCTTGTCCAATAAGTAGAATCTGTAATAATCAGTTGCAAAACCGACAGCTAGGGCTTCCTTTTTGGTTGCACGATACCCTTTTCACGGTTTGCATAAGAGATGGCACGTTCATTGCCATAAGCATCTATTTGGGTCACAACAGCCCCTAAGCCTGCGTCTGATGCGTCAGTATGGTGAAAGAACGGCTGATCAAACCTAGGATACGCAAGTATAGATGCCTGCCACAGTAGGTTTTCTAGCAGAAGAGAATATTCAGATTATTCTTCTCACCAAAGAAATTTTATGCCTTTTTTTGTAAGTGAAAGTAGCGGGGCAGCACATGAGGCAAATTTTGGAATGAACTTCCTATAGTATCCAATTAAACCGAGAAATGATCTGACCTGTTGGACATTTAGAGGTTCTGCAAGTAAGGAAACAGGAAACAGCTTCTATTTTGTCAGAGTCGGTATGAACACCTTTAGCTGAAACCACGTGACCTAGATTGTTGACCTGGTTTGCACCAAAAGTACATTTAGTCGCTTTGACACGTGGATTGTGTTTACAAAAATGTTCTAATATCAGTGTTAAACGATCACATTGCTCTTTTAAGTTTAATGACGGAACGATGACGTCATCAAAATAACAAAGGCTTGTCTCTTATGTAAGGCCAGACAAAATTTCAATAGCTCGTTAGAAGGTGGCACACCTATTAGAGACGCCAAAAAGCATACGTTCAAATTCCCAGAGCGCTGATGGTGTCACCAAGGTAGTTTTGTGCTGTTCCTTTGGGTCTACGCTTACCTGCCAGTATTCAGATCGAAGATCTAAAGTGCTAAACATGTAATAACCCTGAAGTGAATCTAAAAGATCATTGACCCGAGGCATAGGGTAGGCATCTCTTTTTGTAATGGCATTGAGCTTACGATAGTCACTGCAAAATCGGAAAGCACCATATTTTTCTTTACTAGCACTACTGGTGAGGCCCACGTGGAAATACTAGGTGTCATTATCCCCTGCTGCAGCATCTCAAAGTCTTTTTTATCTGTTTCCTTTCTATAAGCAACTGGCAAACGTTTAGGGTACTGACGAATAGGCGCTGCATCACCTGTTTCTATCTTATGAGTAATAACAGTAGTTTGGCCTAAGCTGGGATCAGATACATCATCCCATTGCATTGATGTCTTCAATAGGGTGCGACGCTCAAGCGGGCTCAATGAATGAATAAGAGCATTTTCAAGGTCAGATTGCATATCAATTACTGAGGAAGTGCTACATGTCATCTTCACATTAGCAAGGGAAGAACATTCGAGGTTGTCATTAGCAACGGGGGATTCAAGAAGTGGGCAGAAGCTCGCTGAATTTTTGACCAGGCTGCAATTCAATATCAATATTAGAACAATTCATTAATCGCACAGGAATGTGTTTACCTTCTGCTTCACTAACTGAATATGCTGCAAAAATACTAGCTGACAAAGGTAACTCATCTTTTATAGGTGCTGTCGGTGTTTTCATGCCTTACTGGTCCCTATAGCTCTTAGGGAGTTGAAAGGCAACAAAAGCTTCAGTTCTTCTTGAAATGCAGGGGCCTGTACTCAGCAAAACGTTGACAGGCCCCCTTGATGAGGATTGAACAAGTAAACAAGAAGTGGCAGTTGCACTGGCTTCACAATGCAAAGGTCTTCCAGCCTTTGAAATGGAAGAAGTATCCGAACCCACCCAAGTATGCATTGCAATGGCTGAAATAAATGGCCCTAGATTAAAAATTCCCCTTTGTACAAAGATAATGCACTACTGGAAAAAGAAAGGCTGGCTTGCACTACTCCTTCCGCGCAAAGTTGCTCACCAGTGATGCCAAAACATCTCTGATGAGTTTCCACTAACTCTGAGATAGGCCGTATGGCATCGAAAATTTCCAGGGAAATAAACGATTTCATGGAACCAGTATTAATTAAATCTTGGACTTTAACCCCATCTAAGGAACATGAAATAAGAGGCTGGCTAGCGGGGAATGAATCCTGCTGAAACCCAACGGAAAATATACAGGTGTGACCTTCAACCCAGCCCTCTATTGAGGTACCCCTTCGACGTTTAAAGACTCTACACTCACCTGGCTAGCACGACTCTTAATGTAATTTTTTGCACATTGTTCTTGGGTGTGACCCCAACCACGGCATAATTGGCTATGGGGATCAAATGGGCAGGAACGGGGAAAGTTTCCTATTTGATTGCACTTCTAGCAACGTCCTCCGGCATTAGTTCTGGGGCGAAAATTCTGCCATCCATTGGGTGAAGTTGACGTCGAGGTACTGCGCCCCCCTGTGACCTCTTTGGGGCGGCAAAGGTGCATGGGAAGCGGGCAAGCCTTTCTGATCAATGGTCAGTGCAGTGACGGCGACGATAAGCTTGCTGATAGAGTTGTGTAAACTTTGGCTTTCAATCTCGGTATCACCGTTGGGTGTAGCTTGCATGGCTAAGCATGGCACTGAGTCGTCACCACGATTGATAGCTCGAAATCTAGCGACGAAGTCCGTCGTTTCTCACAAGGTAGGAGTAGGAGTGTCTTTAAAAGTTTGAGGGGCAAGGATGGAGGCAAGCCCTTTATAAATTGACGTGACACTAGAGCAGAGCGGGCCGCATCGGTCAACATGGGGTCAGCTCTGACTAAAATGGTCTTGAGCACCCAAAGAAATAAAGTGGGGTCTTCGTTGGGATGCAAGAGTCACTGTTCGAAGTTGGAGAAGAATTTCTCCCAATCAACTGTAGGGCACAAAACTTCGGTTAAATTCTTGGTGAGCTTCTCATAACTACACTTCTTGTTGTCATCCATTGCATGGAAGTAAGTGGCAGCAAATAAGCCCCCATAGTTGACACGGGAAATTGCATGAAGTTCTTTTTGTACTGAATTGCAGAGAGTTAATAAAGAATTAACTTTCACTAGTCCTTGGAAAATCGCATATAGCTTTCAACTCAAGTATGATCAACGACAAGAAAACTGTCTAAGCCCCCTTCGAGTACAACTTCCTATACAGCAAGCCCCCATGCAAACATTCAAAAATAGATGTACTACAAGGGGTTTAAAATTAAAGGATTTAGGTCATGCAAACAAAAAGATATGTAACTAGACATGAGGTAATGCCCCACAGGAAGTTATGTATGCACTATACACAGTGGCGTACCTTTCCGACTGGGTATTCTATCATAGGATGTAGCTGGGTGTCGCTATCTGGGTGTGGCGTACCTGGGTGTAGCTAGTTGAGATGCTGTTCTATTATATATCATAGCTTAAATATCTAGTAAAAATGCATCTCCTAACTCGTTTTCATCAGTCTGTACTAGGGATTGTAACAAGGTGGCTTTTCGCTTTTTCCTAATCGTGACGTATGTAGGTAAAGGGTTCTTGAAATCCAGCTACGGCTGAAAGGCCACACTCATTAATGTCTGGATTTTTACATAATAATGAAAATAATACTAATACTAATAGAATAAATGCAGAGCGCAATGCCAAGTGAAAGGAAACCAAGAATCGAACTTGTCTAGAACATTCTGCAAAATATACCATAAAGTAACTATTCACGTATCAAACCGCCCCCTTTGTGGAAATACCAACCGGGTGGTACAAGGGGCAGGTGCCCCAATTGTTCACAAATTTTTATGAAAAGTGCTTCTTTTCAGCATATATAGTGCCCTTTCTGCAGTTAAGGGTGCCTCTGAATCCATTTGCCCTCCTTTTTGACTTCTTCCTACGTCCCTGGCTCCCTTGGTGCTTTTGTTCAAGCTGTGGAGTCCTTTAATTCTAAATTTGAGAAAAATAGCTAGGAATTGTGAAACCCAGTCTCAACTAAATAGCATATAAATTTCAAAAATAAACCCGCCTTACAAGGCTGTGTGATTTTAATGCTTCGCCTTACTAATAACCCTCTTCTTCTGCAAATGATAACGTCGAAAATAATTTTGAATTAACGATGTGACGATGTCACCCACCGCTGATTGCGCCATAGTTAACTAAGTTAAATGCATCTAGCAAATCAGAAAAAAGACTATAGTAGCAAAGCCTAAAGGGTTGTTGAAACTTTCACAGAAGGCCATTCTTTGCAATGCCAACTAGATAATAGCAGAGAATGACTAATAACTTCGGGTGTTGACAAGAGCACTTAAGACCAAATAACTCTTTGGATTGGTTTTTTCCAGAAGCTCGCATTATGCAAGCAAATATGAACTAAGCCAAGTTGCTTACATGTTTTTGGAAATAAAGAGGAAAAATTCGACGTCTAGTGATATATTATTCGTAAAATTAAAACATTAACAGTGTAGGTTCTTCCCAACATCGCAGAATGAAACATTGAAAATCTTGGCTTACCTGCATCTGAAACTGTACTAGATACCTAAGAAATTGCTTGCTGAAAAGTCAAAATTTCAATTCTCCTTTTTAAATTTTTACGTTTCGTATTTGCTTCGTTTTCTATAACATCACCACTCCAACTCCAAATACTCAAACTCATTATTTACTAGTGTCTATGTGAGCTTTGACCAGTGTGAGGCTGGAAGCTGCTTCTTTTCCAGCGTATTTTGTTTCTATTGTTCTATTTTCACTCGTTAAGGAAAAATTTATTCATAAAATGAAGCATTTTGATTCGTGGAAGCACCTTTCAGGGTATTCATTGCGTATTCTTGACGAACTTCTCTTTAACATGAAGTTGTTGTGCAGTCCTCCGCATCAACTTTGCAAACTTGCTTGCTTCGAAACGATTTGCGTCTACATACCTACACACTTTGAATATTTAGGCAGGCAAACACGTTGAAAAGGAGTAAAATATGCCAGTTAAATAAGAATTTAAGACAAATTAAACGTTATCACATCATAATGCAAATTATTATTTTTCTGGAAATTGTTGGACAGTCCTTGAATACTTTGAATGCATGTACGCTACGCCACCGACTATATACTCAAATGCTGCTAGCACGGTATATGAAGTCCAAAAGAAAGTAAAATTCCCAACTTGAAAGATGCTAAATCAGCACAATACATAAAAGAAAAATAACGAATCAATCTCAAAAGATCGTATGTATACTTCTAAGATTCAAATTAGGTCTACAGCCTTGAAGAAACCTACCCACCACAAGTATTCTCTAGATCAGTGAACTTAGCCAGCAGGGACACAATGGGTATTTCCAAAGCCTTTGCCATTCGGGACACCAGCTATACATCGTTTTACACCATCATGTATATTCAGTAAATACTTGGTGTGCTTCTGATAACTGCGAGTTCTCTTTGCTTTGTGTACTAATGATCCCGCTGGGTTCTACAGTTTACATCACTGAACCAAATTTCGTACTGAACCTCACGACAAAGGCAACTTTCATTGCTAATTACAGCGCTTTGTAGACACATATTCCAATTCTGACTTTTGAGCATTTCCTAAGTTATTACTGTTGTCATCTTTAGCAACAATTGAAAGAAGTTAAAATTTAGAATTTAGTTGCATAAGCACTTTAATAATCGCAGTTGCATTTACCGTTTGATTGGACGGAGGTCCTCTTGTTGCCACTCCTATTTAGGCCATTTTGCTGCTTCTCTTTACATCGCAAAGGCTGGAATGGCACCATGACAAGCTGATGTGGATTCTGGTTGGTCTGGGAAAGAATTTCCCAAGCAAAGTGAGAAAGAGGTGAAACTCGAGCAAATTTTTTCCGCTCAGAAACGTTTTCGAGCGAGCTCTCAGCGAAATGTCACTGTGCACGCCTGTGGCGTAGTTCTCTCGAGCTTTTCACATTTCACTGAGTATTTCTCTCTGGAAAGTGGCCTTAAGGGCAAAGACGAACTTTGGCCGTAATGCTCAGCATGATCTATGCCAGATCAAAAAGCAGTTCCCAAATGCTGTTCAAAAGGATAATGAGATGCGTATAATCCGTGAGTTAAATTCACAGATATTTATTTCTTCGATACTTACACATTCAGGTTCTAAAACCCGTAGCCTATGGCTCAGCATTCAACAGAAAATGCTAGAAAACATCTTTATCTTCCCCATCAAATGCTTGAACAACATTATTGCAACCAGAAAGAATCTTAATAAATGGTTTATTTCTCTGTCATCTGCATGCTCCTTCTCCTTGAAAACTGAAACTCTTCAACATATTGTTCTAGTTGTGCTACCTATTTGGAAGAGGGTGCAAATACCTGGCGACACAATTATGTCCTTATCTACCTTACAACTTATCTTTCGTCAATGGCCACGTGCCCATTGTGTACTGATCTACATTAAATTCTATCACCAAGCATTACTACCATTGATTCTCTTAGACCTAATCGTATCTACCATGGACCATTCTCTCATATCTGCTCTCACTCCTACCTTTTCTGTTTTTAGGTTTACCAATCTCTCGATGAGCACTCTGTGAGACTTTTAGGTAAATCATCTTACTCCCTGCTATCATTGTTGGAAGATCTCAAATTTGACAGGCTTTCATGCACATAATTTAGAATATCATGAACATAGCCCTCAGACGGAATTATCATTTATTCTGCCTTATAAACAAGCCCCGGACCAATCCTGCGTTATTAGTAATAGTAGTTGCTGCTATTCCTGCTGTTGCTTAGCTTGTCTTTTGCTTTGTTTTCTTTGACGAGTAGAAATGGCAAATAGCCAATTATGCACTATCAGACATTTGTGAGCCGTATGATTTTTAGGTAAGATGCATTCAATTACATGAAGTTCGAAAAATGGCTATTTCTTCACCATTTTTGCTGCAAGTTTTCTCTTTGTTTGGCGAAAAAAACAGAATTAAAATTTTCTCCATGAAGTGAAGACATTATCTATTGCATTTGCAAGTCTAAGAATCCTAGAATATGAATAAGGTAAGTCTCACTGTACTTTGAATTTCTTAGAGGCAACTGTTTGTCTACAGCAGGTGTCATCAACCTCCGGCCCCGTGCCAGATCTGGTCACAGCTAACACCAATTTCGGTCCTAGTTCTTGCAGGAAAAATGCGTATATCTTAATAGCAAGATGCTTTGAGAAGCTGCTAATGCCTGTGGTATAATCTTTAACTCTTCTAATGTGGCAATTTCACCTTTCCGATAGACTACCCGAGAGTGAGCAGTAATATATAAAATAGGGCTCTATATTGTAAGCCTCTCAACCGGTAAGGGTATTGCATAGGGACTATGGTCCCGAAGCCCAAAATATTGGTGGCATCTGGTTTGCAGAAACCATTAAAAGTTGTAGTGTAAGTTACCAAGACCTTTTGAAAGTTATATAGATTTATTACTGAACTCGCTTGTTAAAAAGGTCGCCAAATAGAAAAGTATCTAAGTGATATACTTCTTAAGTCATTGATTAAAATTCTCGACAGGGAGACGATATTGCTAAGGAACTGATTGGTGCATCGATAGGAAGTTTACTTAGCCCCAGTGCTATAATGAAGATACTCGGAGCCTTTAGGAGATTAATAAGATCGTTACCTTATTTGTTAGTTTTGACATCAAAGAAAGCGAAAGAAAAATGTCTCTCTAAATCCACTAAGGATGTAGTCTTATTCTATTAGGGAACATGAAGGTCTCTGTCTTTTCTCTGGATAGTTGTTAGAGAATTATACTTCAGAAAAAACAAGGCTCAGCTTCAGTTATCAATAATCATGAAATCGACTCGATGAAATGTTTTTCCAAAAGCACATGCTGCATCATGCTATATGGTACGATCATTCGAAGGTTCTAGATTGAAGTCTCGAATTAAAAAAGAAGTTTTTATGAACCCTATCAACAGATCTCTTCAGATATCTGAACTACCAAGGTACGCGCGGATACTGCAGAATTTTGCAATATATTCCTATACTATACCTGCAACGTACTGGTTGATCCATTATTGAAGCTGTATCAATCTTAATTGCCTAGTACGGTAACGTTTTTAAGTTAAAAAGCATATTTTCTGCACAATGGAAATATAATTCCTCTAGAAGAACAAATTAGTCTAATGATGAAACAAATATCACCTTTTCCTTTAGATTTTTCTATTCAGAACTAAATTTCAGCAGAGCAGTCAATTTACGTGAAATTCTTTGAAAATAGATTCAGATATATTACAAATGAATGCAATTTACTCACTGTTTACAGAGCTAAAAAGTTCAGGAAATTCAGCATATTCAGAAATTTTTTGAATTTTTCGACAGTGATGGTAGATGTTAATCAGTTGAAAACAATGAAGGGTAATGATGCTGTGGAGGTGATGCTCGTTCTCAATATTTCAATCTTCCTTATGCTTCAAATGCATTCAACAGCTGGGCAGCAATGGATGTAAGTACGATCTTTGTTTAGAATTTACCTGAAATGTATTGAGATCCGTGCTATACTATTTCTCGCATACCCATGGCTACGCGAAATTACGTACTTTACGAAAATTGAGATGAGTGAAAAATGTGAAGCATAAAAATTAGGAAAATGCAAAAATTCTCATAAACCCTACGTAAAATGATTTCATGCCTTGCTTTCTGAAAGAAGAACAAACCTGTTTCATTACTTATGGAATATCACTTAAAGCTTTATTGATATGATTTATGACTTCACAATAAGGCACCTCAAGATTTAAAATTTGAATACTCTTCAATCTTCCCTACCAATGTAGCTGCATTTTCTGGGAATTATGGTCATTGCCATTTAAATTACACATTTCCAGTTTAGTTTCATAGCACATATATTGAAAGTTATTGGTCAGAGTTAGTGAAATCCAAATAACTTTTGCTGATAATATCATCCAACAAAGAAAGCTTTTTTCTCTTTTCCTGGGTCGTAATCATATTTTAAAATGTTTTTTAGGCCCAAAATAAATGAGTAAGTGCTACTAAACAGTCAAAAGTTTGGGTTTGTAAACATTTTGGCCATAAACTATTAAACACCATCCATAGGACACTCCATTCACTCACATGTAAATGTGCGGTGTAATTCCATGGAAGATCAAAAAAGCTCCTGGCATTGGAGATGGGCTACTTGAGCAGAATTCTAAGCAAATTTCGGGATGCTCAGGAACATTTGTCCTACAGTACTTCCGTTAATCACACAGGCTTAAGCATTATTCAGTTAGATACAGGAATAGTAAAATTTAAACTAAGTGCACTCCAAGACCAGGAGCCTAAGTGCTCTAAATGTTATACTAGAAATAGTGGCTGACAGGCTCCATTACTGAAAATTCAGAAATTAACTTTAGGAAATGCCCCATTAGCCACTAATGGAATTGCTCTTCTACAAGGAGCTGGGTGGTAATTTGCTGAGTGCAAAAACAGCACAGAATGTCAACCTTGTCATGTTAATCAATACATTTTCTAGCCCGCAATCAAGTGGCAATGATACTGTGCTCTACAAGAGAAGGGAAGCCCCCAGGAGCAGAGCAAGAATTTCCTAACTCAAATACTGCAAATATACAAGCTATCATAAATCAATATAAGAATGTTTTTCAAGTTCAAGGCAAACTAAACAGTCACGAAGTAATTTTGTACATCAAGGATGATGCAAAACCTGTGATATAACCTCTACGGAGAAGGCTATATAATGTACGCAAATAATTTAGCAAAGCGTTACGTAAGTTAGAAAAACAGGATATCATCGAAAAGGTGGAAAATGAGCCAGCACCTTGGATATCTCCGATTGCTTGTTTATAAAAAAGATGGAGGATTGCACTGTGTGGATATGCGTGAAGCGAATGTTTAACTTGAAAAGACAGACTTGGTCATTTATCTATGAAGTCGAAGTTGTTAGCATTACAAAGTATAAGACCAATAACCTAGTTGGAAAACGATTTTTATACTTCAAGAGATAATCTTAACTGCTTAGTACTAATTCCATACACCCTATGGCATAGAGCAAATAAATTAGACTGCATATAAGCGCTGCCATTAAGAATAAGATACATCAATTTATGAATTGACAGTATAGATTATTACAAATGGAGAAACAGATGTTAGACCTTAACCTCTTCAGAGATGTAATGCTCATAAAGTGTTCTTTTCTATTGATTACGATGGGAATGTAAGCTTTAGCTAGAAGTTTTATTTAAATAAAACATGCAGTACTTTTCATCCTCCTGGAATTATGTCAAGCAATTTACTTCTTATTTGCATTCAAATTATTGATGTTATTGTTGCCAGGACTCATTCATGCTTAGCATTGAGGTTGGGCAAGTAAGACAACTTTTTACTTTTTAATTGATTAGGGTGCTTTCAGTGGCGAATCTTGACATACGTGAATGGTCGTGCTCATCACTGAATATTGAACATTGAAAGCGCATTCAGAAATGCGAGTCAAAAAGTACAATGCTTTTGTTAATGGTAAAGGTCCTTTACTTGGATAAATTATTTTAGTACTATCAGAATCACAAAATAAATACAAAATGGACGACAAAATAGATTAGGCTCATTCTCTAGCACTCCTTACTAAATAGCAGTAATTAAAAACGTCCGAGAGACATTGTTAGCTCGAAAACAAGAAAATGCTAATTCGAAAACAAGAAATAATTTGCTGAGCTATCTCATACCACAAGAAATTGGTTTCCTTCGATTTAATTCTAAATGCTGATTTACAGCTACCAGGCAAAAATGGTCCTTGATAACAACTATAGCTGAGTGAAGCTTTAGTCTCACATCATGGATTTATCAATTGCTTAATGCTCCATCTTTTTCAACAGATAACACCAGTCCTGTGGAAGCTATAAGCTTGAAGTAATTGCATTTAATACAATATGATAACTGCCTCGAGTGAAAAATTTTCTAAATTACCACTTTAAGAGCCCTAATAATCTTTGGCAGTTCATAATTATATTGCTTTTGTACCTCATTCCCATGTGAGCCCCATTAATCTCTAAAATCATTAGTCATACTTAAGGCAAGTTATTTCTAAACATCCAATGCAAAGCAAAACACATAAAAAGGTAGGCTGTTCAGTTAAGGCAAACAAGGGGTATGCAATGATCTTCAGCATCATAAACAACTTAATCATCATAACCAACTATAGCACCTTGTTGAACATCAAAAACAAGGTAACTGTAATGAGCACATTGCATGCATAAATACATTATGCAAAAAGAGGGAGTCTGCAGTAATACTTTACTAACCTCCTGATCAAACACAAAAATTTAAGAAGTCCTCAACTACTCTTCTGGAATCATTGCACTAGTTGATTGTTATCTTGAGGAAGACTCATTCCGATAAGGAATTTTATAATATACTTTAACATATGCTACAATTATAAAAAGGAAGTTGAGTCTCCGTGACATCTACTCAATTTTTTAGCAATCTGTTCACGAACGGTATCTCATTCTTTCTTTGACTTTGGATATCATTTTTCACTGATGTTTGTAAACAAGGTACCAAAAAGGCCTTCTAATGCTATATTTGCACATCAAACTGGTATAGGATCGTCTAGATTCTTTATGCAAAAAAACATTGCACAATACTTTCCTAGAACAAAATTTAAAGATGAAAATATATATCTACTTCTCAATGATTTCCTAAAATAAAATTTTAAGATGAAAATATATCCATAAATGATAAAGCTGTTAATTCATTGTGGAGATGCTAAAGGGGCTCATCTTTTCTTTTGAAGCAGCAGCATAAATCAACTAAACTCCCTAGTTTGATCCTCTCACCAGATGAAACTAAGATAGCAACAACATAACAAAATTTCAATAAACCTGCAACTTCTAGGAATGCTTACTTCTAAACTGCGTTTACTTATATAGTTCTAAGTGAAATATGTGGACAAATAACCAGAATCAACTTCAACTTCAAACATCACACACACACACACACACACACACACACACACACACACACACACACACACACACACACACACACCCATTCCAGTATGTTTTCATTAAAGGTTTATTTAACTGAAAGTGCAGCTCCTTACAGAAAAGAGGCCCAGAAGAGGCAAATGCTAAATAGGCAGCGAAAAATTGCATTTATGAGCTCATACTGTTAAAATTTGCAACCTTCAAAAGCTTGATCATTGTTTTCTGTAAGCTTCATCTAAATAAGAAATGAGATGGGAACTTGTAGAATTTGAAAATCCCAATACTTAAAGCCTAAGTCTCAAAACTTTTTTAAAACTTACTTTTCGACCTTTCTGCATGAAAAATGAGGGCTAAGCTATAGGTTGAAGCTGTTGACGCGATCACAAACAAAGTCTTATCTTAGATAACAGAACCCTCCGTGCTCTTGTACTCAGGCAGTTAAATAGTCATTATCAACAGCTGGAATCAACGTAGATAATGCTTAATTGTCAGTAGCTACAAGTTTGAAACTACAAGGAACTCAATGAGATCTAGATATATGAAAAGATGAGCAAAGAAATACTGGTAGCTTATGTAAGCATTGCTAATGAACCTCCTTTCCCCTTCTTTGATTATGCAATATGTGAACTATTCTGATTGTTTGATGTTATTTATTACAGGTCCTTGGCGCTATCATCCAATCTGGCTTCGCATCTCAAGAAAGATGAATGTGATAAATTTAATGACTTGAATGTCATTCAGCGCAGGTTTTGCAAAGATAATATAGAACTGATGCCAAGTATCATAAAAGGATCTATGCTTGCCTTAAAAGAATGCCAATACCAGTTTCGATGGAGGAGATGGAATTGCTCGACCATAAAAAAGTGGAAAAAGCCACGGAATTCTCCATTTGGACTTGCATTAAAATCGGGTATGATCATTAAATTTTGGCTTAGAGCTACTTTACAGAACATTATGGTCATCCATTAAGGGTGTCTGCACTTCTTTCAGTTTTTAACCATCCTCCCTCCTTCTGTCTATGCTTGTCCAATTTTTGCTTAATAAGCTGCCTTCCTCCTGTCCTGATGCAATTGTAACATTTTCTAATCCTTTGTATTTAATAATATAGCTTCCTTGAGATCTTGCACGCACTATGTACTGACAAGTAGAATGCTCTTAATATGATATTTTGTTTGAGTTAGAAAAAGATGAAAGAAATGCATAAAATATGAAAGTAAAAGTTCTTTGCCAATGAGCTAATTGCTTCTTCTTGTCTCTAAACTTTTTAAAGCTGGAACCAAATTGGAGGATAATAATGCAATGACTTGTAAACGCCTTTACGGATGATCTCATTTTGGAAAGGATATGCATAGAAGAACTTGTCGCCTTCACTGATGCTAATATTTGAACCGTACAACACCAGTAGAAAGTATGAGCCCTACAGCACTAGTAGAAACTTGCAAGGGTGTAATACCAGTAGTAAAATCCTGAGCCTCAAATACATTGATTTATTGGATGAAGTAGAAATAAATCAATTGATATGCCTTAGATGCCACCTTAAATCTTCTGAATACTACGAGAGTATAGCCGGGACTTAATTGAGGGACTACTCATTGCCAAATGTCAGATGGAACTATGTGACTCACTTGATGTTTATCTTCAATCAGTTTTCTTCACTGACTATACACTTTTTTAGTGGTACTGGAGAATATATGGAAAGGCTAATGCTATGCTTTCGATGACACCATAGTGATCTAGGCCACAAAATAAATCTGCAAAACAAAGCAAAAACAGCTCCAATCGGAATGGTGGAAGTAGAAAAGATTTTTGACAGTTATTGAACTTCTGCCACTGACGTGAATTTCATCTTAAGCTGCCTTAATTTCTGGTTTAATCGAAATTTTACAGTTTCATATCTCTACATCCACAGTTTGATTTTGCAATAATTTGCTTTATTAAGTATGCCAAAGTGTACTTGTTGACAATAGGCACGATGAGTATGTATATTTTCAGCTTCATTTTTACCTATCTATTTCCTCATTTTGGCAATCTGGATCACTGTGCACCCTGCCTTTTTGTTCATTGTACATGAATGTCAGCTTACCGTCAGCCAATCTCTCTAATTTTTTGATTATCCTCTAAAGCTGATTGTCTTGCAAGTACGGGAAATCCCATCTAGTAACCCAGAGGTCGCACATTTCTTGTGGAAAGTTACAAATTGTAGCTGAAGGTTCATCATGCGACTCTATCATGGTGATTTCTGATATTAAGTCACAACACACCAACATACCTCATGATAAGGGCACAAAATACTGTATGACAGCACTTTAAGCTTTTCATGATAGGAGCCTTTTAACCATTTGAAGTGGATCAATTTGGAGGGGAATTTCTTTCCACTACACGAAAATTCCTATCGTCAAGTCAAAGAGACAGCCACTGGAAAATTTTTCATGAATTCGATAGAATGTTGTATTATCGATTAAGCCTCAGGCTGTTGTTTGCCACATTTATAGGTTTATTCTGTTGATTATATATAGTTTTTTGGACTCATGAAAATGGCAGTCTTTTTGTCATATTTATGAGCAAATCAATAGCGTAAATCCTCGAATAGGCCCCTACCTCCGAATAAGTACCCCATTTCGAATTAGCTCCTATGCGACCTTAGTCAGAGGAATCATACTTGCAGAATAATATCTTATTTGAAGAAAACACCCCAGAACCATAGCAATACAGTATTATCTCCTTTACTGGAGACTAAAACACAGAAAGAAGAGTGACTATTGCAATGATACTGAAGAATTCGTTATTGACTAACAAAAAAATGGCCTTTTTGTTCTTTTTTGATTTAGCTGATTGAGAAACATATTTTGTTTTGCTGTGCCAATATAAGAAGAAAATCCCAACTTTTGAAATAGGTCCCCACCAATCGAATAAGCCCTCCCCTCGAATATGGTCCCATTCTAAAGTTAATTCTTGAAAATATGCCCCTGGGAGCTTATTCAAAGATTTACGGTAGTATTCACCTAACAGTTGAGTTAAGTATAGGCTATTTATTGGAAAAATTTAACGGATGCATGGATATGCTACTCTTGAAATACCATCACACATTACACGTTTTGTTGTGCAAGAGACCAACAGATCCTTCCTCCTTTTTGGATGCACATTCTTTCCACCCCAGATCTGCCAAGCAACAACATCATTATCTACAACTACGAGGGCTTGAAACACAAATTGTAGCAATCAAACGGAGCAGCAACATCAAAGACTTCCTCATGCACTCCAGATTTTTACACACTTCGCATGCAACCAGATCTACACTGCATGTTCATTATTTCGATTACCATAAATTCCTCTATACCTGGGGATACCGACCTTTTTGGACATTTGGGCCAAATTATTATGGTTCAGTCTTATTTTGATTTATTGTATGCACGAAACATGTTAGAACGTACTCGATCACTTTCCCTTCAGTAAGAAAATGATGGCAAAAGTAAGAAATATTCTCAAAAACTTTGATGTCCATTACAAGTACTAATCTTTGGCACCAAATTGTAGGGGATATGATAAGAAAGGGTTGAAATTGCTGCTTAAACGGCATAATTTGGGGAGTTGTTAACAGACGGGGATTCAATATTCAGTAAATATTATGGGAACGCAAACAATTAAAATTTATAGCAATTCCTTAAAATTGCATAAGTATAAGGTGTAAATTTTCATCATGATACCAAAACTTTTTATGTAAACTCACTTGAACACACGTGCTGAACAATATCTACAAACGTATCTACAAGTGCGTACTTCTACTTCTCATTATTTTGTACAGTTTACCAACGTTTCTCAATAAAATGAAGTACGATATTATTTGAAGAAATAAAACTAGACTTTTTAGTTTGCAAAACATGTTTCCGATACCCTATCCTGTTGTGTATGCCCTATCTAGTACTATTCTGATAAGTTTAAGTTTATAAGAAAAGGAAATGAAGCTGAAAAAATTAGTAATAAGACGTGTAAATGTCTTTTTGAGATAGAGTAAGTGTTAAAGAGAAAAAGTATCATCAATACATCTAGATCAGAAATGGATAGAAGGACCTTTGTACAGTTTGTTTTGATTTCCTTTCTTGTTAATACTGATTTGCTTTAACAAAGCCAATCTACAGCGTTCACTTATAGTCTTTAAAACTTTGAATTCTTTAGATGGGTTAGAGCATTAGTAAAATAAGGGTATGACTTTCTTCAAAATTGCTTCCTTATGGTGGGGCTTAATACATGAAAATGCGTGGTAAAATTTCACAAAAATTGCAATTAGAGCCCCCTTCTATTTGGTGACAAAGAGTAAATTTTGAAGTCAGCAGCGTGCTTTTAATTGTTTTAACTTTAATGTCCTGTCCCTAGACAATGTGATTTTCTTAATTGCCAACAAAGCGCTGAGGATGTCAAGATTTTACCGGGATGCTGGAACTCCTTTCATCAGTCCAGTTTTTTTAACTGGCATACGTGTTTGCTGTTTTTGCAAAGCTCCTTGCTATCACACCATCAGAATCCATTCTTGAGCAGGAAAACTGCAGTGAGACAATGACGAAGAAATCACGACAAATCACGATGAAGAGGATCTTGATAGCAACACTGATGAATGCAAACTAGAGGAATTTACACTGGCAGCAGAAGTGGCAAAGCTGTTTCAAAAATTATTTAGCTGGAGTCATTTTTCCAGACTTGGGGGAAGTAGGCCCAAAGTTGATTGGTTCCTCTTAGGTATATTAAAGAAAATATTATATATTACAAAAATATCACGTGCATAATACTTTGGAACGAGCTACACGACCTGGGTTGTATTGAATGTTGAAAATATCGCTGACTTATGGCTGGAAAGGATTAAAATTTTCCCTGACCTTTTTCAAGAAAACCTATATCTTTCCTTGACTTTTTCTGGGAAAACAACCTTATCCTCCTGATCTGAGGGGCCAAGATTCATGTGGCATGTGACAACTTTCAATAGATCTTGTATCCATAATATTTCAAAGCTGCTCACAAGCACTGTTATATTTCCTAAACAGTTTGCTAAGTAAAACTTGAAAGCACAAATTACTCCAGTTTTTGGATGAGATTGAACCCCGCTAAATTTCATAGACTCTTTAACAATTTGCCCGTGTGGGAGCCCAACAAACGATTGGTAAATGCAACAACTGCGAACAATACATTGAACTTCTAGAAGCTCGTTGACGACCAATTGATGCTCTAGCACCTTGTTTCCTTACCTTTTCCTTACTGTTCTCCCTTGGCTGCAATCCAGTAAAAGTGACGCTCTACGATTGCTATTTGTGTTATGAGCTCTTCCTGTAAGTCTCTTTTATCCTTATTAAATGACTTAGATTTTGATACGACTATTCACAAACGAATCATAATGAAAACAAAGAACATCTCTATAAGACCAAGCTACTATATTTTCTGCCATCAAAATAAGCCTCAGACTAACCAAGAACTTTCAGCTATTTAATTCCGTATTCCATTACTTGTTTAGTTTGACTGTGTTTCTCTGCTTCATATTATGTTATGGTCTTGTATGCTCTTTGCAAGCAAGCCAATTTTACACTGCCATATACTTGAGAGGTGTATTATTGTCCTTACTTTATTACATTTTGGGTTCGATTACGTTAATTAATGATCCATTAATTTTAGGTGGTAGCTATTTGTCCTCAATTGAACTTGGTTACCAGTTACATAGTAGCCAATGGGTCTTAATTGAAGGGAAATGGCAAAAAATTGATTGCAACACCGGTATACCTTTCCAACCGAGCCTTATCCGGAAGGACGCATGCAACGGAATGGTAAAATATTCACATTTTCAAAATACTTCAGAAAATAGGCTTGAAAGCATTCATTTTAAAGATAATTAAATGATGATTCAGCGTTGTATTTTAAGTTCTTCAGAAATGAAGTGGATACCCCTTCCTACATTCCAAAGCCTTCGGAGTTTTCCTGCTGTTACCCTCTGCATACGGTAAGCTTCTGGACATTTGGCTGATATAGACTTTCATCATGGCATGAGTTTTAATGTAAATTCTTACTCTAGCCTTTGCTTTATCTCAGACAGGTTATTCAGCATGGGCAATTTTAATTGACTGTTTTCGTTATGGTAAATAACCTAGTCAGTCAACCGGCATGAACTGTATAATAATATTAACACTGGCATGTCTTCTTTCCCAACACTGTTATGTCTTCCTCATTCATGTTAAAAAGTGTTTTCGCTTGGAGTCAGACTGCATTAATGTCTTCAAAAAGCAACATGTTTAAAGAAGGAATTTGGAAAGAAGAAATTAGTGAATACGATGCACTTATCACTCGTTCAAGGATCCATTGTGGTGTTTGCCATGTAGAAAAGCAAGAAATACCATCCACTTCCAAATCACGCAAAAGTCACCGTAGAAAATATGCCATACATTATATGCAACATGACCAACAAGCAAAATTACACTCAAATTGTAATGATTATGTTGCTGTTTCCAAAGGGATTGTCCTTGCAAAATTGTAGGCTTGCTATGAATGGTCAGGTCCTCACATATTCCTTCAAAATCAATCAAAAACATCCAGGTGTTAATAATTTTGAAAATATGTGTTTAGATGTTCTGTTGCATTGGATCTCCTGCAATGTTGAGGCACAGAAGTTGGAAGACCCGGAATTTCTAAAAAGCAAAAACAACCATGGCCATTCACAAAGATTAATGATGTCAATACACTTATCAATTCTGAACCTGAGTCAATCTCGAAGAATGATCGGATGTATAGAGAGATACGTTCCAGAAAAACAACTCAACTGCAATAAAGAGTGATGCAGCTGTATTCCGATTAAAGTTCCAGCACAAGAACTTGGATACTTCAAATTACGTAGAAAATTTGTGTGAATACCGTAATCACGCGAGACGTTCTACAAAGCTCTCAATGGGTGACCTCAGAAATTTCTTGAATGGGTTGAATTATAGCCTTCTCGCTCTTAATAATTCAGTGATTTCTCCTACATTTGATCAAGTGAACCAAAGATCCATTGAGGCTTGCAAGGTCGACTAAGAAAATGAAATTGAAGGTTGTTTTACTTACGGGGAGCATCTTGCTTGCATCTGGGCCGATGTTGTAGACAAAATTAATTGGCACTTTAAAGATGTAAAGAAGCTCAAAAATGGTGATTTACTTGTAGCATACATGCAACGAGCTAATGAAGAGGGGCTCGCTTGGTTGTTCCATGATGAAGTGGCGATTCATTTGACAAAAATGTCAAGTTGTTGCACAAGTACTCCTGTCAGGTACTCAGTAACACCAACGATGAGATGCATGCTCAATGTGAAAACACATATTAATATAGCTTAATATTGTCAGAGATATGTAGGCTAACTTATGCTACTTGTGTGGGGATTAACTCACACAGCCAGATCTCCCAAAGTTCCAAAGTTTTAAGGGTGTTTTTGTCTAAGTTGTTGCATTACTCCAGATGTTGTAGTCACCTGTATGAGCTCTATTGGCCAAATATGAGGATGCAGGGATCGTTAATGAGAAGAATAATGAATGGTTGTTCTAACTTCAATTTGGAAGAGACATTAAGCAACAAAAACAAGGAAAAGTATTTATAATGCAAGTCTTTGCGTTATTCTAGGATTTTGGTCAAGCGTCGGTTACTTTAAGCCAGGCAAATACCAATCCCACTTCATTATTGATGAATGTAATACACAAATACTGAAACAGCTTTTAATTACCTTTAAAGAGCTTATCTTATGAAATCTTTCGAAAATTTGCATTTTTTGCCATTCCGCCTCATACAACCTTCCGGATATGGCCCGGTTAGAAAGGTATATCAGTGTTGCAACGAAATTCTTTTGCCAATTCCCTTCAATTAAGACCCATTGGCAACAATTTAAATGGTAACAAAGTTCAGTTGAGGATAGATCACAAGTAACTTCCTCCCTGCTAATTTGAGCACAGTGTTATTTCTTGTGGTGTTAAATTTAGCACAATATTAATTA
The DNA here is from genome assembly GCA_018155075.1 of Cassiopea andromeda. Taxonomy (NCBI): domain Eukaryota; kingdom Metazoa; phylum Cnidaria; class Scyphozoa; order Rhizostomeae; family Cassiopeidae; genus Cassiopea; species Cassiopea andromeda. The sequence goes on along the minus strand of WIPJ01004672.1, from coordinate 188,035 downwards.
TTATGACGTTAATTAGTGCAAACTTTGAGCAATATCTATATTCCTGTTTACACTACAAAAAACGTTACCCAGAGTAAAATTGGGCTCAGCCCGAGTGGAATTAACCCAATGTAGGATTTGTTTGAGTTTTGAAGCGGAAACTCAAACATATCGGTGTGAAACCGGGTCAACTTAACCCACTTGTGGCGGTTCAATAAGTTAACCCGGGTTCAACCCGAAAAGATTTGCGTTTACGAGAACATGGGCTAACTCTACTTAGATTGAACCCGGATTTACACTGGGACACTCATTGTAGAGTAAATATGACTTACAATCTCCGTAAGCGGGATTATGCATACTTTTTGCCCAAAATCATCGCGTAAAAATAAATATTTAGCAACACTATAACATTTTTTTCTGTTCATTGCTTTGGTTGTGTTCTCTTGCACTTGTTTCCAATTGCTGAGGCATATGCTTTCTGATACCATTAGTCATTTTTACCTCAGAACTTCTTTCTAATCATCATTATCTCAGATTTTCAACGAATTTGCTCATATTGGCTGCATGAAATGCAAAATCGTTTCTAGAATAAGTTTCTAAGCAACATAAGAAAAAAGGAAATGACATTTAAAAGTCATATATGCCATGCGGCGTTAAATAATATCAATCAAAAATACGTTTTCACCTTGAATTACGTAAAGTAATGTCGCGAAATATGCATTTTTGAAAAAATCTACTTTAGTTAATGACCGGTTAAATTTAGCCCCGGTAGTTTTGAATGTCACACATTTACTGTAATAAAGTAGTTATATATATATGTTAAATGAGAAGTTTCAAAAAAATTATTATGTCCTGTCCAAGTTGTGTTGGCAGTTCACTGTTGGTGATTTTTCAAAAACTTGGATTATTCAAAGTCCTGACAATGTTGTTAGGTTTTACTTACACTTATCGCTAGACATTCCAACCAGTTCCACTTTGAGTCATCTTAAACTTCCTAAATCAAAAGTTCGGCTCAATCTTCAACTTCCATTAACTAAACTCCCGCAATGCTAAACAGTATCTCAAAACGCCTTGAAGTTTTGTCCTAACTGTAACATACGATCTCTTTGGGTGAACACTTGCGGTTGTGCAAATATACAATATGATGTTTACCAAGACACCAAATGAGTACTGAAAGCAGAACGAACTGATTATACATGTTTTATTTTATAAGAAAACATTTATAAGAAAATGAGGCTCAAATTGTGAAAATGTTAAGAAAATTTCAAGAAACTCACGAGGTTCAATTAAGTGTTTTTATTCGGCAAAAATCGATATTTCACCATTATTTCATTCAAAATGTTAAAGATGGAATTCAAATTCAAGTATAGAATATTAATAACGAAAGTTTGACCCATTTTATATACTTAAGGAAAATTTAAGAAAACCTTAGGCTCAATTTCGAGAAATGTTAAGAAATTGAGGCTCAGGCAAAATGATGGTTTTCTTATAAAAAAGTGTATTGAGCATATTAGATATGACTTGCCATCTCAAGGTGCTTTTCTTTGCCTGTTTTTTAGCAATGCTTTGCCAAATTTATATTCCTTCTGGTCAACAGTTCAATGTAAAATGCTTAAAAATATTGTTAATTTCAGTTAGTTACTTAAATAATGCTCTTACTACTCGAAAAATTTCCTTCTATGGAAACTGAGATAAATAGCAGATTTTCCTTTTTGTCTACATCATGAGTCATTACTTTATGTGGTATCTGGATGGAGAAAATATCTTGAAGACGGTAGATACACCTGGTGCTACAACTCTGTTCTGCATTTCCTTGCCTTCTCTCTTAGTACTATAAATGGTACTTCTCTCTTTGCTGACCTTCCGCACAATCTGTCACCAAATATAAGTACTGAGGATGCTTTTCGATCAGACATCCTCTTGAAATCCGTGGACAACATCCTATACATTTTGAAGTTAACAGTTGGATTTGAGGCGAACCCTGCAAGCAACACATTGCTTAAAAAATCAAAGTATTCTAACCTCACAAGGTACTTACAGCACCGCTAAAAAGACACAAGATTCGGGAAACTGTCAATGAGCTGCTTGAGCATATTCGATAGGCCTTGCTCCAGACTCTGGGCTTCCTTCCAAGTTGAACTTCCATGGTATTCTTTTCTCCTGCAAAACATCGTAAAAAATTGTCATTTTCAGTCTTCCTAAGTAACCTGCGGTGTATTTGAAAGTTTTCGCATTATCCGTGTTTAGGACTGATGGCAAGCCTCTACGTGCCGTGAACCTTGTGAGGTTAGAAACAATATAGCAACTATGGATAAATATAGTCCCAGATACCTTTTCCACTTTGTCCAATTGCAAATCCCTAGCTTTACAACAGCTGTACAAAACAATATAGCACTTCTCCATTGTTGTATCCCTTGGTTTATAATATAAGGGTCCTGCAAGATCTATTCCCACATTGGTGAAAGGTGGCACGGAATGAACTCTAAATTCGGGTAAGACTGCTATAGGAGAAACTGCGTAAGCGTTGCTCCGCACTCTGATGCAATTTCTACATTTCATAATTACCCCCTTTACTCTCTGTCTGTACTTTGGAGCCCAAAATCTACTTCATAATTCAGATAAAGTGGCTGCAAGTCCATTTTGGTGCACACAATCGTTATAATTCAGAATTATCAATTCAGTGAGGTAATTTTCCCTTGCAACAAGATAGGGTACATAACATTGTATTCAATTTTTGCTAGTTCTATTCGTCCTTTACATCTCAATAAGTTAGTATCCTCATAAACACCAAGCTGTTGCAATATCTCTCTGCAATTGGCCTCACTTCTCATTTCATTTTGGACTTCTTCTATCCAAAATGTTTCTGCATTAATTATTTCTTCACTCGATAGGTACCTATCATTACTCTCTCTAGCCCCCCTTACCTTTCAAGCTAATAATAAATCTCAAAACCCAGCTTGTGGATCTTCATAGCTTCTTCAGAGATGAGAATCTCTTTATGTCAAGGATCTTAGAAGTACTCAAGTACCTCGTTACTACTGTTAGGTCAATGCTCCCTACCTAAAAACAGCCAGAATGGATCTTCCCACCATAATCTGCTATCTTTCAGTATGCTGGCTGATACCCCCTGGATCCTAAATCTGCAGGATTGGACACCTGCAGAATGACCCCAGTTTCCCTTTGAAAAGTTATTATTTCATTCACCCTGTGCTACACAAATGGACGCCACAATCCAGCATTATTTATCCAATAAAGGGCTATTTTGCTGTCAAGCCAATACCTACAACCATCTATCATTACCTTGGGTTGTAGGGTTTTATTAACAGCATCCATCTGAGAGGCTAGATTCCTTGTAGAAATTAATTCTAAACGTGGTATGGTTAACTCTTTAAGTGGGCAACTCTAGTCTTAGCACAGACAAGACTATGAAATATTCTTTCTTCTGTCTCATAAACTAAATACAAAACAGCACAATGTGCCTCTTTGCGGAAATTAGCAAGTACATGGAATGGACAACGCTTAACCCTACTAGAGCTCACTTTATATAAGCATCTAGGAAGTGTGATTTCCACAACTGATTTTAAATCACTCACCAATTTCGTCCACTTTTCTTCCTTCTGCAAAGGAATTTCTTCATGCTATCCAAGTTTTCTAGTACAGAACTCCTGAAAAAATACTTTTGCAGACACAGTTATAGGACTTGCAAGGCCTAATAGATCAAACAATTTAGCCAGCATGCTCAGAATTATTCTCTTAGTAACAATATCCTTTTGTCCTGCTGCTCCAAAGTTTGTCAAATCAAACTCAAACATATCTGATTGAACATCTCAAGTTTTCCTTAATATCTTGGTTTTTACCTTATTATTATCTTCTTTTCCAATGTTTCCTCTGCATTTGTCTTATCATTTAACTTCAAATTTAAATCTGAAGTCATTATTTTCTGGCCTTCTCTTATGTCTATTTCTGCTTCAAACTCTAAATTATTTGTCCTCCATTTCCTTAGATCAAACCCACCCTCTTTCATCCTTGATCTTGCTCTCTCCTACAACTGTATGCCACTTTCTACATCAGTTGCTCCAGACACAACGTCATCTACATAGAAACTATTGGAAATTTTAGTAGCAAAGTCAGGGTCTTGTTCTGCAAATTTACTCAAATAATACCCCAAGACTGCATTTAGTAGAAACGATGAACAATCAACCCCAAAAACGATTCTATTAAACCGATACACATCTATAGATGGTTCAGGTGTATTCAAGTCACTTGCCCATAGGAATCTCAAACAATCTTTATCTTTAGGATTTACTTCTACATCAAGAAAAGCCTTTTCTCTATCCCCAACTAAAGCAACCTTATGCTCTCTAAATCTAATTATTGTGTCAAATAGGAGAGAGTTGAGTGGTGGTCCTACATGAATACAATTATCTAAGGAAGTACCAGACTTCTTGTCCTGAGAAGAAGCATCAAAAACCATCCTTACCTTCGAAGTCTCAGCTACAGTAAGAATTACTGCTTGGTGAGGTAAATAGTATATTTTTTCTACCTTTTCCAAACTGCTTACCTTTGCAATAGTCCCTGCTTGTTCTTGTTCCTGTATAGTGTTGCTACATGTTTCCAGAACAGCAGGATCCTTTTTCAATCTGTTCATCTGGCTCTTCAACCTACAAAGGCTATTTGCATAATTAGAAGGCAGGGGTTTGTGCCCCAGTTTCCAGAGAAGGCAAGCAGAGTACCTTTCCCCGAAAATCTCAACTTTTTCAACAAATCTTCATATACATCATGACCCCTACTAATTCCCAGTGTTTCAAGATCCCATAATTTGTGGTCATCTTCCTCTAGTTTCTGCCTTTTACTTAGAACTGTGGAATCAATAACAAAGAGATATATTAGACAGCAATAAACCTAGTGCATTCTTACCTCTTAGAAGGCCAGACAACCGCCAGCCAACATTTTTTTTGTCTGCCACTGGTTGCCCTAGCTACCCTTGTATACCTTCCACTTCTTGAATGTTCCACAATTAATCTATCCCTATTAGAATTTCCACCTCTAAGATATCCTGTGAAGTACAAACATCTAAAGAACAAGTAGATGATAAATGAGGGTGATCTTTCCTAACCAGTTCTACATGTTCATTGTTGACATCTGAGATTTTGTCTACCACATATACATTAATTTTCACTCGATGCTTATCCTTTCACAGACGCCAACTCATGCTCCCCCATTTCTCTCACCTTTTCATCCACCATCTTAGAGCCAAAGGTCTTAATTCCTAGACAGTCTACCCGTTGGGCTCTATACTTAACTCTTGTACAACCTTACTAGTCACAAATGTTTTGTGACTGCCAGTGATGAAAAAGATGTGCACCTTAAGATTCCTAACGCCAGTAGCACTAGCCTGTACAGTCTGCAAAATCCCCCTCCACCCATTTCCTGTGTTTCCTACGCATAATCTAGCATTTGCAAAGTTAGCTGGGGGCGCATCAGATGCTAGCGACGGTTCCTCTGCTGGTGAATTAGCATTGGTACTACCACTTGAAAGAGAAACATGGTGCCTTGCTTGCCTTGTTTGCAAACCTACATAACGATTTAAACCAACATTTCAAAGCTCGATGACCTTTAAAGAGACAAATAAAACAGCATATCTGTTTAGCTACAATTTTCTTACGTTCTTCTGGGTCTTCTACTGCTTTACATGCTACTTCTCCATGATCTCCGTGACAGAAAGTACACTTTCTCTTTCCTACGTCTTGTTTTTTCAACAATGCACTGCCTGTCGTTGGTTGCGCTCGTCTCGTTTTTGATTCTATTTTTTCCCTTTCACCCACTGAAGGATACTCTCTACTAGAGAAGAGTGACACGTGTTTCTCTCTAACATCCAATTCTGTCCTCAAAGCTTGCAAAATCTCAATCATTGTCCATTTTGCTTTATTTTCTGAACTTCGAATCATGCTCAGACGAACTGGGCCTGGTATTTAGTCCATCACAACGGGCACTAGAATGCTCGAATAGCTTGACTCATCCACGTTCAATGCTCGTAATCCCCGGTGGTGATTTTCTATCAAGTCAAACAGCTCTCTAATTCTTCCAACGCTTTTCTCTTTGAAAAAGGTCGGTCGGTGCTTTGATGATGGCATTGATACGGATGTTCTCTATAATTTCAGATTTCGCGAATCTTTTGTTTAGAAACTTGATGGCTTCCCTATAGCTTATCGTTGTCAGCTCCAACCCCGAGATTACTTTTCTTGCTGAATCTTCAGGGAAGTACCTTAAATAGCTGAACTTATCAATATCGCCGAGCTCTTCGTTTTCATTAAATGCACTTTTATAGGTGTCTCAAAATTCTTGCCAATCTTGGGGGCTTTATTATTAAGCAGAAAAGGCAGAAAACTTTGTCATTTTCAGATTTTGCAGCTTATCCCTCTGTTTCCTCGTAAAAGAAGTCAAACTTGATAATGAATAAATCGCAGCAGCCCTATGTAGCTTTGGCAGGATATTTCAATTCATAAGTTTCTTTTTAAAATCTTCAATCTTTAGGAATGCATAAGTAAACTTGTCCTTAAATTGGCCACTTTCTCCTATCTCTTCCTATCCGTAAAAGTTCTATTAACATTCATCATGTTAGGACAGGACTTAAGAGCATAGCATTGTCTTCTTATTAAGGTTATGATCCACATCAACTACCACTCAATATTAGTAAAGCTGAACTTTCTGCTCTCAATAAGTTATGCCGTAATAAAATTCTCATTATTAGTTGCTCTGATAAAGGAAACAGTGTAGTTATCCTTCTCCATCATGACTATGCTTGCAAAGTCATTTCTCTTTTAGAAGATTCATCCAGATTTCTGCCTTTTTGACTCTGAAACTATTGAATTTTATCAGAAACGTAAAAATTATCTGATGCATTCCCTCAGGGATTCTTTACTTAAGAAGAATATCAAGTCTGATCTTGTTTATCACGATTTATTCCTTACTGGTAGCACTCGTGGTATTTTATATGGTTTACCTAAGTTCATAAATCTAACTGTCCTGTTAGGTGTATGGTCTCTGCTATCGGTACTTATAACTATAAGCTTGCTAAATTTCTTGTTCCTATACTACAACCTCTCACCTCTAATCAATACACAGTTAAGGATTCTTTTTCTTTTGTTAACGAAATCTCCCTGCTTCCTAATCATTCTTACTTCATGGCAAGCCTTGATGTTACTAGTTTACTTACTACTTTACTTTTTGACGAATACGTAGATCTCTGTTTTGACCAACTTATTGTTAATCATGATATCATTGAGCATAATGGCTGTAAATTTGACAAGTCTATCTTCCGTACGTTTCTCAGTTTTGCTGTTAAAGACAATCATTGTGTTCTTGATGAGAGATTATGCGATGAGATTGATGGGGTGGCTATGGGTTCCCCTCTGTGCCAATCCATGGACAACTTCTTTATATGTGCTTTGGAGAGAAAGTTCCATGATGATTGTCCCTCGCGGCTCAAACCAAAACGATTATCCTCTTTATTTAAGTATAAGGATTTCTTCCCGTCCCTAGTTTGCTCAAATTTTATCTATAAGTACTCCAGTAGTTGCTCCAATGCCACTTGTTATGCCAAGACATCCAGAAATCTTAAGATCCGCTGCTATGAGCACCTTGGACCTAACGAAAGTGGAGAAAATCGTGCCTCTCCCCCCAGCTCTTCGCCCATCCTCGATCATATCAAGCAGTCGGGTCATAATGGCACACTAGAGGATTTCTCCATTATTAGCAAATCTGAAAATTCTTTTGATCTCTCATTTCATGAAAGCCTCCTTATCCAAAGGTGTAGAACCACTCTCAATTCCTAGCAATCTTCTTTTCCCATGGCTCTATTCAAATTTTTCCATGTTATTTCTTTACTTTTTCTATATTCTCTTGAGATATATTGGTCTTTCTATGGTGTTTACCAGCTCTATATCTGTGTCCCCCTTAGTGTTCCCTTGCACATTCTTGCTTACTCATTTATACTCCCTTCCCCATTGGTTTTTATTACGTGTTCATTGATTCATCTTATGGTTTTTACTTGCGCCCATTTATATTATCCTCATACTGAAGATGACTCAAATCATACTGAAGATGACTGAAGATGACTCATACTGAAGCATGAGTCGAAACGTATAAATCGAATCACACTGTGTAAGTAGTATTGCTCAAGTCAGTTGGAATAGTTCTTTAATGGAATAGTCTTAAATAGAATAGTCTTCGTGGAATTACCCTGGATCAGCCGGCAGGATCGATAAATAAATATGTGGACTCTATCTGTCGTCGTTTTGCTTCTTCAGTTGATTAAAAGGCAGTGATTCCTATCGTCAAACTCTGATTCAGCTGGCATAATCGCCAACCTTACTCATGTAGTGGGCAATTTTGTCACCTAAAGATCACCTATAGACATCTCAGGGCTATTTGTAGTCACAGGATATCTAGCTTTTCAAGTTGGGAAAGCTCTGGCTTATCAATGTTTAGCTAGATTCCTATTTCCTCCAGCATTGCCAAGAGCCCACTGTTCCACTCTACTGATTCAGTCCACAGTTACTATCATTCATGGTTTGCCCTCCTGCATTTTTGCAATTGTCTCTTCGGTCATTGTTTGTCAAAAGGGCATTCAAGATGACTGTCTTTGCTCTAATGCAGCAACTTTTTGAATAAGCACTTCACCTCTGTCTTAAATTTGCTTTAATTTTCTCCTCAAATTTTGTCAAGCAAGTCTGCAAACATAGCTTCTAATGCTTCTATATATGGGATTTTGGACAAATCATTTCTAATTGGAGCCCAAGCATCTGTTATCATCTCTTTGAAGTTTGATGGTTTCTCAGTTACGGCTTGACCATGCTGTCAAGTCTACTTTCCGTGCTTATGCTTCACCCATTATCTGGCGCTTTTGACAATATCAAAATCTAAAACTACTTCAGCAACAATTCGGTATCAATACTTAGGAATAGCAAGTAGTTTATCATTTGTGGTTTTCCCGAGATCTCAGAGTAAAATTAGCTTACTTCATGGCACAGGTAGAGAACACGTCCACCATCTGAAAACTCGTAACAATGACTCAGACTGGAGTCTTCCAATTCGGTATAAAATATTGCCGTCAGGTAGCACTCAATAGGCTGAGAATCCTTATAGCGTAACCAGGGGCCGCGCAATAGGGGGTCGGGGGCCATACCCCCACCTTTTCAGAGAGAAAAATGTTCAACATGCAAACTATATAGCCTTGAATAGTAGTTTTTCAAAGGTTACGCATTTTCTATAGAAGTAATAGAAACAAGGAATATGTAGTTTACCAGTAGCAACGAATGTAGACAAATGTAGGATAAAATTTGTGTTGAAGAGAGGCAAGAAATCTATTAGTGAGACTCGTCAACCATTCGTCTGAAATCAGTATCTCGGGAGTTTGCTACGACATAAATAGTCAATTCTTACTACAAAACTTAACAAGAACAAGAAATGCGGCAACATGTTAAAACATACTTAAAAGCTTTTTCGTCCGACACTCGTCAGAGAATGAAACGTCGGATAGTGACCGAAAGGTTAACCAAAATATATAGCCAGATGAAGGTACATGTGATATGATGCATCTAATTGACCCAAAGAGTGACCAATTAGGATTCACCATTATTTACTTGAAGAGTCCCAGTGAGAGAACGAACTCACTATTATCTCAATCTCAATCTCACTGAACCTCACTATTTATCTCAATCTAACGAACTCAATCTCACTATTAATCTCAATCTAAAGAACTCAATTTCATTCTTAATTTGATTTTCAAAACCCTTTTGTCTACACAAAACTATGCTGCGAGTCTTGATTTAAACAGAATCAAAAACATATAATTAAAAGACGACCTTCTTTGTCCAATGATCCGAAAATTATCGTCTGTATATCTGATATGGATTTGTAATTAGGCGTTGCCCTGTGGCTGACTCACAATTAGTTCTTGTTTTTGCATATAAGAGGTGGCTTTTCTCTTGTGGTATTGCTTTTCTATTTTATGCTCGTGGGGACATATTATTTTATTCTGACTGCAAATCTCTGCTTAGGGCATCCTACGTACCGAACATCAAATAGGCACAACAGTTCATAAACTACACAACTTTTTGGGGTGATTGAAACGCTATCTTTTTAGCAGATGGTAGCAGATCTCATCGATAAAATGGGCCAAAGTGGGATATTTTCTTTATGTGTTTTAGGCAAACTATAAATTTGTGGTCGCTGTGGTTCGAGCCCTATAATAAGCATCAACAGACAGGATATTTTGGTTTGCTACGTGCTAGAGACGTTTTTGCAACTTCTGCTCTTTCTTGGCTGTTTTGTCGTGCAAGTTTACGTCGCCCATGTTCAAACCTTGGTTTTATCATCAAAAATACTGCCCATCTTTTTGATGTAATCACTTTTGCTTAACATGACGAGCCCAGATCCTTTACCGGGATTTATGATAAGGATCTGTTCATTGCAACTTAGGGAATTTATAGCCTGAAAGCATTCTTTATGCATATTAAAATCTCCTAATTCGATTGGGGCGCCACAGCAAGAGTGCACTAAATCACTTAACTTGGCTTTTAGATAATTTAGTTTGTTGGATGAGTGGCTTTCGCATGGCAAGTTGAGCATATGAATTTCACATTCTGCAAAAACCTCTTTTCTGTTTACACTTTTGAGTGGAAGACAAAAATCAAGGCCATTAATGAAAACAAATTTTTCAGCATCAGAAAAAGACTAATCCAAAACACTTAGAATATGTTTTCCTTGTCACTCAACATATCACCAAAACATTTACTACGTAAAAGTTTAATGGTCCCGTCGTGTTTTTCTTTAGTACCATTTTCAGTCCGCTGATCAATTTCCGAGCAATAGCGGCAAAATCGAAATAAGTTAAAAAAAGACAAAAAATTGCGAATTTTGGCACAAACCTTCATTGTACAATGAATAGAAGCTACACAGAAATTGAAACTGTAGAAGTTTAGATTCATGATTAGGTCTGTGTTTAATCTCTTCAATCTCACTCTTAAGCCTTGCATTGAAACTTTCTTGACTCTCCACACTTCCAATGTCACGATACTCCTATAAGTTTTATGTCAGAGATTAATTTGCTTTAATAAGTTTTTGCAACTGTTTAAGATCCCATGCTTTGCGGTGGCATATCAGTGGAAAGAGAAGAAGGTATTCTTATGTCCAAAATATTTACAAATCCTAGTTAAGTAGAAGATGGGCTCTTGAGGAGGAGCCCAAATGAAAATTGTATCATATTATACATGGTTAGTTGGAATTTTTAATAGCTGGAATGCATTTGAGTCTATCAACTTTCTTAGTAGGTCTCATGAATGTGGTATTAAACTTTTAAATGTTATGAGTAGTCGAGCAGTCATTTCCTAGACAACACTGTCTTATAAGAAAGAAAACCTTTGGTCTATATTTTAAGTTAAAACTTTTATTGTTGATCTAGAAAGCTCATATCTCTATGGTAAGAAAAGTATTTATCTGAGGTCTAAGGGGTATAATTCCTAAAAATTTTCTAGGATGCTTCGCTCCCTGACCCCTGTACCCTCTTTGCATACAATGTTTCCACTTTCCAATTTTTTAAGCCTTCTCTACACTCTCTTTTGAAGAAATTGAAACTTTTCAAATCAATGATTAAATATGCTGTTACCTATAAGGAAAGGGCGCACTTCTAAAGAAAAAAGGGGGTTTTTGAGATTTAAAGACAAAAATTCTTACAATTTTACCGGGGTTTCTCCCTCTGACCCCCATTGTTTCCCTGTCCCAAGCTCCTCAGCAGCTGATAGTATTGCAATCTTACCAATCTTTGTGTGCAAAAGGTAGCCATAGATTGCAGATACTATGTAACAGTTCTCACAAAATGAGTTACAACTCAAATATTTCAATAATATAATGAAACACCATGGAAACCTATAATTTATTTTTGCATGGACTAAATGTGAAAAACTGATTTAATTTAGCTTGGTCCAAGGCACTTTCAAAACTGTTGCGCGGCCTCTGGTAACTGACTCGCTGCTAATGCCTACTAACCATGTTTTGCTGTAATTTTGGTATTATATTTGTCAATCTCCTTAATTTCCAAATCCCGGAGTTGTGTTTGTAACTTGTGTAGCTAAATTGATCTTTCCATGACAGGTTTTCATCAACAAACAATCCAGGATTCCTTGCTTGCGTTACTTTTTTCCGCTATGGTAAATGATTACCAGGCTCTCAGGAAGGTTTTGTTCTCTGACTTTGAGTGGATGCTTAATGACTCTTAATTCCACTTTGTTGAGTTCATTTACTCTCTCAAAAAGACTTTCTATTCAGAAAGACTTTTCTATGTCCATAAAAGTAGGGTGTTCAGATGACATCATAAAGCATCCCGAAATGAAGCAATTATTTATTCTTCAAAAACATTTTTTCAATAAAAATTACAAGCATATGCAAATAGCATCATTGTGTGCTACTTTTCTTTGGCATTAATTAAGGCTTCACTTCATGTGTCATATGTATTGATTTAATGTAAGACTATGTCTATAATAACGATTTTGTCTTTGCGGTCATGATTCGAAGTTTACTTGCAATAGTCAGAATGTGGCGGGCTTGTAAAGTTCTCATGGAAAGCTATGGGTTGTAATAAATACATAATCTAGTCCAATTAAAGGTTGTTTAAGATAATTAGACCTCCTAGAAGTCTATTAACTGTCGTGATCGTTACGAAATTTGCCTTTGAAAACTTTAAAGACTCAAACTTCGTTGTGCCCGATTGAACTTCAAAGAGGTTGCCCTAGCGAGAAACTCTATAAAATTTCATTTATTTAGTTCCAACAAGGCCATACTAAGCGAAATTAAAAAGCCGAGTTCGGCCGGTTTCTATACTTAAAACTTTAGTGTATGCAAAGCAATGACACGGCCGGTTTTCAAATCCCTTTCGTTTGGTCTCTTACGAGGCTATGCCTAGCAACAAATGCCAAATCCAGACCAATTAACCTAGTTAAGCTTGCTGAAGATGATGAGACCTCCCTTAAGTCAGTAATGTTGTGATCAGTAAGAAATCTGCCTGGGAAGCTGAAAACCACTAAATTTTGCATTTGCTTTAAAGATTCCTAATTATTTAATAATTCTCAGCACCTCAAGAAACGTAACAGAGGCTTGCCTCAATGAAATGTAATAAAAAATATATTCAAATTAGTTCCAATCAGCTTTTACGAAACGAAAAAATAAAGCCAGGCTTGGCTTGCTCCACACTGAGTGTGAATCTTGTGCATTGCATGACAATGGCTTTGCCACATATAGAATCTTGGTTTAGTAATTCTATTTAATCTTTGATCATACAATGTAAATAATAGCTGTGTATTTCCAGATCGTTGAGTAAAAGTTGAAACTTAAAATTTCTGTAACTCTTGATTTGCTGCAGTATAGCTGAGATAAAGACACTTTTGTGATCCCAGAAGGATGCTCTATCCATTCAACTACAAATGATTGCATAAGGCTTTGAAGTACAAAATCACCTGAGCTCCCTAATTAACGATTACATCACATATTTTACAATACTATTTAACTATGATACTACATTATAAAATAAAATATTGGAAAGATGATACTATGGGGCGCAAAGAACCATGACCATCCAAGGGAAATCTAGACACAAAATAAAGAAAATTCAGTCAGAACAATAGCCATTTACCATAAACTTATTTTCTTGAGGATAGCGTTACATTTAGGATAGTATGTTGTTAGAAATTAGTCAAAGTTGTTCACACTTTATGCTAAAGTGTTAATAAGACGCGTGATTTTAATTAGTTAGTGGGTTATCCTTTATAGCTGTGTTAAGAGTATGGTTCTTAGGAGACGGTCTTCCAAACAGTGATGCTGCGGCAGACATTGTATGGCATCTAACCTGAAGCGATTATTGCATACTCCTTGACAGATGATAGCTAAGAAGACTAAAGCAAACAAAAATAATACAAAAATACTGATGTGGGAGCGTGGTGGATGTAGTTATGTTGTTCAAAGTGGGGAAAAAGGACAATGAATCAAAAAACCAAAAGGCCATTCAGTCAAAACGACATGACTAAATTGTAGATTTAGCAAGAGTACTTCTCTATTTAGCTCTATATAGTTATTTGGACAAATTTTTATCACTGCAATAAAAAGCAACTTAGAAGACTATTTTGAGGATTTTTATATCAATATATGGTCGTTATAAAGCAAATTCTACAGGGAGTAGGTCTCTGCATGGATCAGCAAAGGAGGGACAAAGCAAAAACAACTTTCTTCAATGCCATTATTCGAAGGGAACATTGAATTTATAGCATCCTTAGTATTGTGCATCTCCTGCCTTGCATCATCCATTCAATCTGTTTGCGCTATTAGTGGCAACTGTCACATTTGTGTTATCAACATAGATGCTGACTCTTTAGGCTGTTATCAAAGTAAAGTATAAAGAAGTGGGCAAGGCAAGATCCCCAAAGTATATCGCATGTGATTTTTCTCGGTTTTAACTTGTTATTTCTAAAACTACAAAACAATGTTTTGCTTTTTAGAAAAAATTCAGCTAAGTTGAAAACACAATTTAAAATTTTCCAGCAAATTTTATACTTTCTAGGAACAAGAGAAGCTGCCTTTGTGAATTCCATTTTCTCTGCTGGTATTGCAAATACCATAACAAAGGAATGCAGTAAGGGTAAAGTCACCAAATGCCACTGTGATTCAAACCTACGAGGTTTTTCAGGATCTGGTTTTCAATGGAGTGCCTGCAGTGATGATGTTATGTTTGGAATAGATTTCTCAAAAGAGTTTGTAGACAGCTACGACAAATGGACAAACTCATGGAGCTTCGATCGAATACTAATGAACCTTCACAACAACGAGGCTGGTAGGAAGGTAAAAGACTTTCCATTCTTTTTTTGCCTCTTGAAACAAATTCAATTCATCTCTCACTTTACAGATTTTCTTACTTTGAGTTATAAATAAAATTATTTGTTTAATTCTGTTTTTGCTAAAGATCCAAGAAAATCTTTTATACTGCTGCATTTAAAAACTGAAGCATAGATTTAATAAGTGCATAATCTAGAATAAGCAATAAAGATCTGATGAAATAGGATAAACAATAAATATTTGGCAAATAATGCATCTCCAACATATAAAATAAGTAGGTATGCTCTGTTTTGAGGGACTCGATAAATAAGTGAGCCCCATTTTGCAAGTATGCTCATTCATAAAGTAAAAATGAGCAGCTTTGAGCTACAACTACACAAAGTCTGAAAACTGTGCACTTTTAGGGTGATTCGACATCCCTTTTTCCCCACGTGTGGTAATTGTGAAGTGTTTTCTATTCTTTGAAATGAAGTTTGTGAAACAAAATGCCAAAATATTGCTTAGCGTTTGGGTGCACAAATCATACTATGATGGGAAAGTTAGGATCAACCTTCCATATCATTCAGAACAATGAACAGGAGCTGGAACAATGGCAAAATTGGAAACGATCGACCTCCTGTTTACTTTCAGTTTCTGGAATGACCTAGGCTTTCATTTTATTAATTCTTGCTTGATTGAGGAGGACAACGCCTAAAGGTAATAACAATGGTATTTTCAGACAAGAACGTATCCTATCTAAAAGAAAAAACGCTTTAACTGATATTGTATCAAAGATCTTTCAATACGAAGCAAACAAAAATGGCCCACTTTTACCAATGCATGACAGAGCTACTTCTTTTTACCAGGAATTTTTGTGTAGAATTCGAGTAAATTAAATTCCTTTTATACATTATTAGAAAGCTCCTACTCAGGACGCGTGCATAATTTTTTTGAGCATTCTAACATAGATTTCTGTACAAACATTATCATAGAATATAGCCTCTCTTCGGAAATATTCTACTTTTATACTGGTATTTGAGGTAAACAGCTGTCTTACTTTGGATAAGAATTCTTTTCAGTAGAAAGAGTGCAAAGCTCAATGTTTTTACACATTGCATCTTTAGAGAGCACAACGAGACCGGCAAGGAGGTGGTGGAGGTCTACTCTTCTTGCGGAATATACTAGTACTATATTTTCTATGCAGTTGAGGGCTGGATGAATTTGCTGTGCTTGAGACTCTTGCTTTAGAAAAAGCCTAAAATAGTCACCAAAGTCCTGGGGAGCTTTGCTTAATTCTATTTTGCACATAGCTCTCGTCCCCCCCTCCTCTATATAATATTGATTTTTGGAAAGAAGTGCATACAACAATAGAACAGTTTACTGGAAAAATAACACGAAGAGTCTCCGAGGCAGTAAAAGAATACTATAGGGGGTAAAGGAGTGCACGCAAAGTGCAATGGCTTAAATTCTCAGAGTACTACATTTGTCACAACTTTTGTGAGTGTTCCAGGGACTTTGGTAACTACTGTAGCTCAATGCCTAGTCTAAAACGTTTTTTAATCAAAAGCCACTTTTTATGAAGTTGTAGTACTAAAAGGTCTGTAGTAGTTCACTAATTTTCACTGCACACAAAGTACCATAAAAGTGATGCTTACACTAAAAACAATGATATTCTGAATTTTGCCATTAAATTTCCATAGAAGTCAAGTGTAGAAACATAACGAAGGTAGGAAAGAAGGCATATACATTTATCTATGTTAGTTTTGGCTGCAAATGAATAAAACCAGCTTCATAATCCTTGATTGAATGCAGTTTTAAAAGTATTGAAATAAAAAGTTTCTAAGAGATTTTACCTTTAGAAGTTCTTTAAAAGGCCACTTGTACGTGTAGGTTCCTTATAATGCTCAAAATGTAAGTTTCTTGTAATGCATTCTAGAGGTATTCCTTCAAATGCATTTCAGAAAGTTTCATTGTGTAAAGCTTTCGTCCGTCCAAATAAAGTGTATGCAAGTATTCAAGCAACATTCTCCTTGATACAAGCATAAAAGCTCAAAGACTGAGTGTGATCGTGTGTAACGATATTGTTCAGATAGCAGGTGCGCCTTCACCCTGTGATTTTTTTTGCCTAGGTGACGGTGGGATATGACGCCAAACCAAATCGCCTTATTTTAAGCCTTAATGTTATAGAAAATGGACGACCTTGGCCAGAAGTATTAAGCTAATGGCAGCTTTCTAATGAATCCACAAATCTTTGACATATAAATGGCAAAGGTCTCTGTGTTCTCATGGAATCTTTCTCCAATTCAACATAAAAAGTGGCATTGCGTTTGTTTGGGCTCATGCCTTCAAAGTCTAATGCTGCTTTTTATTAAAATATGGAAAACTGCAATGTACGTTACAAAAGTATTTGTAAAATATATTTCGAACTTTGTGTTCTTCATCAGTTATCACTTACAGCAATTAAACAGGTACTTTTAAATATAAACTGGTATTGCAAACCAGAGGTCCTATGAGAATATAAAATCAAAATGCCATCAATGACTACAGTAGAAAACTGTAAAGCCAGATAAAACAAGCACCATATTTTGATAATTAACCTGTTTGTTCCCAATCTCGTCCATTGCTGTCAGTTCACATTTTAGATCCCTGTTGCATAAGGCTTTGAAAGTAAGCAAATGACCTAGGCCTTTTGTTTTGTAATAATAAAATCGATATGTTGGCAACTGACCTTTTGCTTAAGACAACTCAAAAAATTAGGTTCGACTGCATCTCCCTTCTTGTTCTCTTTCATGGTCTTCTGCCTTTGTAGTATTCTTGCCTTTGCTTTTGTGGTCTTCTTTGCCCTTTGTGGTCTCTTGTTTTCTTTGAAGTCTTTATTGCAGCCCTCGTTTGTTGTTGCGTACGTTTCGAGGTATGACGTGATTTAATGCTCTGTTCATCAAAGCTGTTGAAGCATTATGAGAATGGATCAAGGACAAGATTCAGAGTCAAAAGCTATTCTTCAAAAACTAAAGGAGATAAAGAGGCAACAGAAAGGTCAAAATCTTGAGAATGTTGTCAGCCACTGCCATAAAAAATTGGACTAGGATACGCCTAAGGTGCTTCAAGCAATTGAGCTTGCTACTGCGGATGGATTCATAACTAAATTTGGAAAGCAAAAAGAACAGATTATATTAGACAAAAGGTATCGGATATTGACTGAAAGACAAACTTGATAGTTTATACTCTCGATAAACAAGATATGGATCAAATTTGCAACTGCTCGTTGGGTTACGACTACTTGGAATTCAAAAGGCAGATGTTTGGAGAGGTTTTGTCGTTAAAAGAATGGATAGCAAACAATACCAACTCCGTATCTGAGGAGAATAGTGAAGAAAAGGGTAAGTACAATCAGAATTATATTGGAAATCTTCAAAAAAGAATTTATTCACTTGAAAGACAACTTGTAACAAAGCAAAGTATTATAGAAAAACTATTAGACTTAAGCAAAACAAGGGGTAGACCACACTCCAGATATGAGATGCCCAAGGGAGTGGAACCAGCACTACTGAGTAACACCAGCAGACATAAATGCAAAGATATATGGAACGTGGTGCATCCAGAAAGTTATTTAAACAATAGAAAGGAAGGATCTATCGGAAAAGTATGCACTACAATACAGTATAAATCGCCAACGAAAGAAAGCGAGAAAGAACAAGAAAAATTCTAATGAAAGCTTAAATCCTACTAAGGGCAGAGAACAAGATGGAATGGCCACTGATATGAATAAGATGAAGATTATCATCGTAGGTGACCCGCAATTGTGGTTTCTAAACACAGAGAAGAAGGCGAACGATTACCGTAATGTAAACATAGAGTTTAAACCAGGGATGAATTTTAGAGAAGCTCTACAGAAAACTGGGAAACTAATGCATGGCTTTGACATTATTCCAGTTGAAAAAAATCTTATATAGCAACTTAAACAACGACGGTTAGCATTTAAATCCAGGAGGGATAAGGAAATTTGCAGGGAACTTGATACAATTTGTTAAGTATTGTTAACGGGGTCTAAGTTCTAGTATACACAAAAACATAAATGAGGTGAATTATTCTAGGAAGAGAAATGGTCTAAAACCTGCTTCTCTTAATGTTGTATCGCTTAAGACCGTAATATGAATGAGGATGGAGTAGCAACATATGAGAAAGATTCCCTTGATGTGATCCAGGTAGAATAACAAGTGGATAACCTGGAACTCCTCTCCATAGAGATTGAACCTAAAAAGCAAAGTCTTTTTTCTTGTCCCATGGTAACGGCCACCACCCACAAATGTTGGCAATATTACCTTTGAAAATCTGGAAGCTCTTACTGTTTCTGTTTCATTTTGTTGCGTGATTTCACATATGTCGAAATGTCCAAGGTTAACTATTACAATCCGCAAGTAAACTATAGGTCGAAACTCAAAGAAGACATTCACAAAACAGCACTCATTTCTTTTGCGACTAGCCTCGTCTAATCATGCAGGCTCTTTAGGTTAAACTAATTGATTAACACAACAATGGTTGTCAAGAGTGTTGGAATGCATAGCACAGTTCTCACATTTTTTTGTCCTTTGCCTCCCTCTGCCCCCATAGATTTTTCATCTATTTCGAGATATGGGCTCAATCACTTAGCATTAGGGTACGATTTGTTCTACCCAATGTCTTATCTTCAACACCCAACATTGGTCCGGAGGGAGGGGGCTATCGCTTCCATCTATGGGTGATTTACAAAGTAAACCTTTGAAGGTGTAATTAAAACTAAGGTGACCTCAAACCTCCTTTTGTCACCACCAACGCCACCTTACAAACTGTATCAGACAGTTCTGTAGCAGTAGTAATAATACAGAATTGAAATTACTAACAACTAGCTCACGTACACAAATCACGTATGTATGGTTCATGATGGAAACCCCTGATGCTAGACAGCGAGAGAAGATTAGAGAGACACCATAAAGTGACAGTTAATTAAGAAATTGACTACTTTTGCTAAATAACAACCTTCAGTCTTATCTGTTTTATGTAACTTTCGTTTCTGTTTTAGTAGTTAGTTGTTGTTTGTAGGCATCTTTTGCAGTATTAAAGAGTTCAGTTGTGTTTTTATTTAGAAGTACTCTTCAGTAAAGCATCGGTAAGAGAACCGAACCTGCAACACATGGGACAGCCTTCGCACAACGTACACAGAAGTACAAATAATCAAAAGGCCACCTTCCTCTGGCCTAATAACACGTCTTTGCAGCACAGTGTTTCCTCAGGCCTAAGAACACGTCTTGCCAGAACAAGCATGTAAAGTCTTCCTGTGTGATCAAGACAGCTGCAATGCATGCCTGCGCATTTATCATCTTTAAGAAATTCAAGATGATGGCTACATCAAGATGTCAGAGAATCTCAAATCTCCCCCAGCTTTTCAAAGCTACATATCTGGCACCTAGTACTCATACTGGTTCAAGTACCAAGGACGCTGTCTTACACACTACGACCTCCTGAGTGGGATCTGTTCTTCAAGACTTCGCTCAGCCTCAAACTCCAACTGAATCTCATCAGTTTCTTCCTGAGCAGGACCCTGACTTGAGTCCCCTGGAACCTCTTCTTCTTAGAAAAGCCAGTTTCCCCCACATCCCCACAAAAAAAGATAGGGAAAGGAACTCCATCTGCCTCTATAGCTACAGACCTAACCCTCAAATGATCTGCTTGCAGACAACCATGAGAGCCTCTACTGACACCAGAGCACTATTTTTGATGTCTCTCACATGTTTTGGCATGCCATCCACGCACACTGTATGCTTGGACACGGTCCTGGTCACCTTACCAGGCATCCACTGCTTTGTGCACGAAGATGGAGAAGGTTTCATTTAGACTTCGTCACAAACCAAGAACCAGCTCTCAACATCTTCACCTCCAGTACAGAGATTGACATTGAATGGCACTCTCCAATGGTATCGAGACAACAGATTTGAAGGAACAGAGCTCTCCTCCATCCCCTTCCAAGGTGGCACATTGTACAAAAACGTAGCCGCCACAGGAGTAATTCCTCCCCTCTCTGCAATCCTCTTGATTGCCCGATGATTCCTCTCAACAATTCTATTGCCACCCAGGGCGCAAGCAGCCAGGAATTGCAGAGCATTCTCCCTCTCGTCAGCAAACTTTGTAACCATTGCTGACATGAACGCCATTGAGTTATCCAGCAATAGCTCATCACACAGCCCTCGCTCAATGACAACATCATGTAATTGAGCAATGATATGCATTGCAGATTTGCTTTGCAACTGTCGCCAAATCGCAACTCTCGATGGACCACACTCCACCATCAACAAATGCAATTGACCGAGAGTCACATCAACTGCTACTAGGCACCAATTGCCATCAACAGTTAAATCACCCGTTAACACCATATGCTCACCCTGCAAAGCAGTGTCAATCCGTCAGCATGCCTTGCATCCAGCCCACTCTCATTTCACCTACTGACGTGACAGATTACAGTCTGTCTGTCCAGCAAGGAAGAGAATTCTATTAATGCACAGATTGTGAGGCAAATGTGCCACCCAAATGGCATCATCGAGACTTTCACCAAAAGCGATAGCTGCAACTACACTTGTAGCCACCTCAGCAGTCTCATGGTACTCAAGCCATTTCTTAGGTACCCTGGTCATGGAATCAGCTTTATTTTCCACCGAAGGTACAGTGAACTGTCACATCAAGACCATACTCGGTGATTATATCACCAATCACTCCCAGATGACGCCTTTTGTGCGAACACGATTGTGCTTGTCGACAGCACTGGTCATCTAGCTGACAACCATGAGTGAGTCAACAGCCAACATAAAAGTCTCGAAACCTCACACTATGGCCATGTTCACTCCATGATCCACAGCCTCAAGCTCAGCAACATTAATGTGTAGATGGTCTGAAAACATTGATGGGTAGATGACACATCCTCCACAATGCTACCATCAACCTCCAGCGCCACACCCAAACCAAATGAACTTGCATCAGTCCACACAGTTACAGCACCATGAAGGCTCACTTGCCAAATACCCCTGACTGGATCCTCAAGATGAGCTATTGTTAGTAGTTCCCTCATCAATTTGATGACTGACTCTTCAACAGGAGAGTCCTAGGGTCCACTACTCCCTAAACACTTTAAGAAGCTACAGTGAATGCATAACCAAAGGGCTACTGGGTAATGACCAACCAACTGGCCACACAATGATAACTCTCACTTAGTCAACCTTGCCATACTGAGGTCAAAGTCAATAAGAGGTGTGCCACTCAACATATGCAGATGTCCACTGGAGTCCTTATGCAGAGCAATACCAAGCAGCCAACCTCCATCAAGGTCCTCCGGCTCCTTCATCTCAAGCCCACACTTGGTGAGGTGAGCACAGACCTTACCCACACCAACTACAGACTCTTGCACCACTATATCACCGATGTAATGACCAGTTCCATGACGAATCCTGCTATCCAATGATAACACCTTGTGTAGAATGGATGTCATAATCCTTGGTGCACAAGACAATGCAGACCCTAAGTGTGTCAAAGCATAATGTACCCCTTTATACCATACAATTTGGTACTTACACAGGTCCTCAGAAATATGGATCTGCAGATATGCGGACTTCAGATCAACAGCTTCAGTTTGCCCTGTAACTGCCTCCATTTCATAACCTTTTCGTCACACATAGTGACCATGGCATCACCAGTATGAAACTCAATATAGATATTCAGCTCTATGTAATCCATGACTGGATGTACTTTGTCATTGGTTGACTGAAGCTTGGCCAACAAAGGAATAACACCTTTAACAGCTCCATCCCACTGCTTCAACCAACCCTTAGAAATCCAGCTTCCAACTCAGCACAATAGCGCTCCCGCACATTTGGTGCCTGAGCACAACTGTACTCTGACAGCCAAGTCTAGAGTACCTCGGGTGACTTGCCTGACCACCGCCAACTGACAGCCCACTGACCATTAATAAATTCAGCGGTAAAATCCGGGTCCTCAACTCAAAGTGACCTAGAATCACTCCACCTTGCTTACCCCAGTGATAACAATAGCATGAGCCCTTTCATTTTGAGGAGCTGCAAAACAGTCTTTAGGGTAAGGCTTACCCCATTGAACTAAATGTTTGGAATCTGACCCCCTCCTAACAGTAACACCACCCACATGGTCGATGGCATCACCACCAAGAATACAGTCAACACCAAGATCACTCACCTCACTCATCACTGGTGCAGTCACTCCCAAGCAGTGGCCCTGCAACCCAATAATGACTCAACT
Organism: Cassiopea andromeda; assembly: GCA_018155075.1. NCBI lineage: Eukaryota > Metazoa > Cnidaria > Scyphozoa > Rhizostomeae > Cassiopeidae > Cassiopea > Cassiopea andromeda. Next base: position 164,902 of record WIPJ01004672.1, on the reverse strand, counting down.
TTGGCCTTTCACATGAGAGGCCTTGCCATCTGCACTCAGTACTGCATTGCCTAGTCACAATTTATAGCCCTCCAACACCATGGACTCACCAGAGTCCACTCACTTCCAGTGTCAACAAGACACAAGGAACAAGACCCATTTAAGATTGCAATAACGACTGAAATACGATTACAGCTAGTCCTACCATCCACCCCGGACAGCATCAGACTGTTCCATGATGTGGAGGTACCACTCAAGATCCCAGTGGATCTTAAAGTTCCATTGCAGAGAACGGGCTGCCCCGGTTTCCATCCTCTGAATGAATATTCTGCCTGTCTAAGGCACCAGCACTTGGTGGGGGCTCAAGACAGTCCTTCATCAAGTGCATTGTGCTTCCAAAGTAGAAGCATGCAACCTTCTTCTTTGAAGAAAACTTCTTAAGGTCAATCCCTTTACTAGTGGATTTCATAGGGCACTTCTTGATACGATGACCCCTATTACAGAAATAAAGTCTCAGCTGCTACTCTGCCGCTTACCAGAAGCAGCAGCAATTACAGCAGAATAGGCACACCCCTCTACAGCCCTGTGCAAAGTTATATGGTCTTGCACTCCAGTCAACACTGACCCAAAATCAGCAGTATAAGCCTGCTCATGGGTCATTGCTCATTCATAATTGCTGGTAGTCCCTCATAGACCTTGCCCCTAGAGCCAAGTCATTGAGGGTCAAGCCCAACCTGCCGCCTAATCACTCCAGGCAACCCAGATAGATGACAACTGTTTCACTGGCTTCAAGCCTACAATAGATGTACCTACACCATGCCTCCTGCCTAGACATAGCATACTTGGCTGTCAGCGCAGCCTTCACAACCTCCCAGACTCAGGCCTCACCCAACATCATTCTACTGTGAACTTGCACAGCATTGCTGGAGAGCATGTAGACGAGGAGGTCTGTGGGCGTCACATGCTCCACCTCGCATAGCCTCTCATAGGCTACAAGCCACTCTGCAATCTCCATAACACTGTCACTGACAAAGGGGGGTAGCTGGTGGTGAAGTTAATCCAACATTGGACCGCAGTCCTGTTTAAGGATGCTGGCCAACACATTAGCATCAATCCCCATGCCTGTCCCACCACTCTGGGTGCCTCAGCAGAAGTACCAACATCAGACTGGCCGGCTCCAGATAGGCCAGGGATTCCCCCTAAAAAGCCGGGATATATTGTAATTAAAACTAAAGTGACCTCCAACCTCATCTTGTCACCACCAATGCCACCTTACAAACTGTATCAGACAGTTCTGTAGCAGTAGTAATAATACAGAATTTAAATTACTAACAACTAGCGCACGTACACAAGTCACGTACACAATGTACACAGACGTACAAATAATCAAAAAACCACCTTCCTCAGGCCTAATAACATGTCTTGCCAGTACAGTGTTTCCTCAGGCCTACGAGCATTTCTTGCTAGCACAAGCGTGTAAAGTCTTCCTGTCTGATCGAGAAATGATGCCTGCGCATTTACCATCTTTCAGAAATTCAAGATGATGGCTACATCAAGATGTCGGAGAATCTCACAACAGAAGGGAAGACAGGGTAAATTCGTAGCTATTTTCCGCTGTGTTCCAACTACTTTTGGCAACTCAATTGACGCTAGATTTAGTCTCCTGCTGTAAAGTGAACTTTATTTCCAGACGAACACACCAGGAAAATTCGAGTTTGCTAACTAGTTTTGACAGATGGTCGTCCTAAAGGCAATATATAGCATTTAATATCTACAAGTCAATTTATCTTAAATGACACATAAATGCAACGTCAAATGATTCATTACATGAGTCCCTTGCCCAATCTGAAGAGAAATTAGTAGAATTTGACGTAAAAGTAAGCCACAGGCACAAATTACAGGTCTTGAAATGAGGCTTCCATTCTTAGTTACTATGGGTGATTAAGTTCTTGTTTTAGACCATTTGGACTGAGGGTCTTTAGTGTCCTTATCCACAACTCTACCTGGCGTTCCAAACATCGTCTGAATTCCTGTCTGTCACAGTGCGTTTTTGCCATTTGTTCAATGATGATGAGCTTTGCGTCTTCTGTAAAATTATGAGTCCGGTTATTGAAAAGCCAGCAGGCTGGTATAGTTTGATGTTTTTGTGGAATCTTTGCGAGTTATTATTGATGAGTATGTGAAATTGGGTTTTTGATTTACCAATATATTTTAGTTTACATATGGTGCATTCCATTTGGGGGGGGGCTTTAGGCCTAATGGCAATACGTATTTACCAGATAAAATGCAGAAGAACGTTTCGTAAGATTGAATACATTGGCATTCTCCAAGAAAATGTTGTCGAATCATCTGCTAAATTGTTTTGGAAATACTAAGGGGCGTTCACCTTTCAGATAATAGTACATTTCGGTGTCAAGCCAGAAAAACGAAAATATACACTAAACTGGGTGGTAATTTTGTGCTTTAACAGACAAGTAACAGTTATGACTTAAATGTTGTGAGAAATTTATAACTTTTGTTAAACAAGCTAAAATTATGATTTCCTTGGTTCTCCGAGGATAGACGATAACTTTATTGCTTGCCTGTTCACAAAATTGCCGAATTTTCCTCTGAATTTTATGGACTAGCTATTCTAACCGACTCAAAGTCGCATGAAGGACGTCGCAAAAATGAGAGGTCATGCGATAAAATATTGATATATTGTAGTTCAGTGAAGTCATTCAAGGGCTTCTTTCTTCTTTATAATACTTTTGTAGCTAAAATTCAGGTTGTGAAAAATACTGTTTTCAATTTTTACCAATGAATATTACCAATACAACACGATTTGATTTGTGCATCATCTTTTGCTTACCCACATCCACCATGATAAATCTGAGCAACCTGTGCAATACTTTTGAACCCCAAGTGTGTGTGTGTGTGTGTGTGTGTGTGT
>WIPJ01004672.1:136268-153275 GCA_018155075.1 Cassiopea andromeda | reverse complement strand
ATATATATATATATATATATATATATATATATATATATATATATATATATGTATATGTACATGTATTTGTACAACTACAACACAAGAGGTAGTCAGCAGTCTTTCACTAGTTCCAATTTCACCTAGAAGATATTAATTAGTCTATTTATCAGTCCACTTTATTCGTTGATTTTCTTTTGTTTGTTGCTTTTAGCATCCAGCAGTCAGATCCATAAGTAGCAATTATAAATACCAAGGATTTTAAAAGTCTATTTTCGTAATAATTGAAATTAACCTGTCTTTACACCTCTAGCAGGACATGTATAATCCTATTTGCATCATATAACCGATTTCCTAAATAAAACGTCTGAAAATAATACCTCACAACGCAATCTTTGTAATATGGGACGTCAGATTAATATACTCGAACATTAAAGATAAGGAAGGAGTATCCGACCTGAAAGAATGCTTTGGTAACAGAGCAATTAAAAATCCCCCCACTACAGTGATAACAACCCTTATGAATCATATGCTCACATTCCATGATTTCAGTTTCAATGGTAGATACTTTCCTCAAATTAGAGGTTGTGCCATAGGCACCGTAGCAGCCCCCTTAATTGCCATCATTTACATGGGAAACTTTAAAGAAAAATACATCTTTCTAGTAGTCAACAGTGAATACATATTTTATACTAAATACATTGAAGACATGCTCGTGGTCTACACAGGAGAAGAAGTAAAACTCATAGAATTCCTAACCAACCAAACTAAACAATGATAAATCCGAAACATCCATAGCATTTCTTGACACATTAGTGTACATTGACCACAGGGTACATTTACAAACAACTTTATATACTAAACCCACAAAAGATACAACTACCTAAGTTTTAAATCTGCCCACCCCAAACGCTTAAAGCTAAATGTACCATACTCCAAAGCCTTCAGAATCAGAAGAATCTGCTCACACTACAGAGAGCATTAAACACATTTAGAAAAATTAAAAAAAATAACAATTCAAAGCAAGAGGCTATAAACATTCCTTAGTTGAAGAAAAAATGTGCAAAGCTGCCACCATCATCAGAGAAGACTCCTTAAAATTGACTGACAAGCATGCAACAAATTTTACCCCCTTTGTTACACTACTTAACACTACCCTTGCACCAGTAAGAAATATCATTCATAACCATTGGGAGATCTTAAAACCTAAACGTCAATTGAAAAACGTTTTTAAGTGACCAATTACGGTAACCTTTTGATGATCTAGGATTCTCAAGGAAACGATTGGCAGCAATAACATTCCAAATGAAAAAGCCATTCAAAAAAATGTCAAAAAGCACACACTATACAATATTGCCAACTATGCAGCGTCTCTAACAGTCTACGTTGTAGCCACGTTGAATCACCAAACTCATTCAAAGGTTTGGTCAAGCATAATTCCTACACTTATTGCAAAACCAATTGTAAAAGCAACAATGTCATATACCTACTAGAATGTACTTATTTCACTAAACAGTACCTAGGAAAATCAGAATGGCCCCTTTACCTCAGACTTAAAAATTATAGGCACATAAATAAAATCGACTGATTTGAAAAACTGCTCCACGTAAAACAACATATCCATCTACCAGGCCATAACTTCTCTATACACGATAAATTTACCATCATAAAACAAGTCTGAACAGCCCCGGTAGGAAAAATTGCATCAATTTTAAAGTCCCATGAAGACAGATAGATTCAATGTCTTAAGAATTTAAGCCCAAATGGGTTTAGCAACAAACTAAATCTTCTGCTCTTTGTGACACTAAGTTTTAGGAACTTTATTGTACTGTAGTAAAGTTATGCAGTACCAACAAGACTTAATGAAGAGAACATACGGTCTGTTTTATCATCACAAAATAAAACTCTTAATATATCATTAATCTGTTCTATCCAATTTTTTTCTGTTGAGTAATTGACCACTTCTTTATAAACCCATATTTTATGTCCAAGTAAGTTTGATATACCCAGCCAATAAATCATTTCCTCTGCTGCAGTGAGATGCATGATTGTATTCTTAAGTTATCACTGAATGAAATAAATTAGAATTGACTATGGGTTAAGAATCTAACAAAAAATGCAATGCTGAAAGAAAAGATAAAATTATAGGGAATTGGCAAGCAACTAAAAAAATTATACCAAGGTCAACTCTATAGATCTCTCGATAAGTGATTTGGGCATACGTGGCAATTTTACTGCTGACTTTATTAGCATTATGGAAAAGTTGATTTCAATTTCAATTCAGTTTTTAATTTCATTTCAAATTCCACTTTATATAAAGCATAACAACAAATAACTACATTAAGGTTAGTAACTCCATGATCCAAGAAACATTTTGTATTAAGGGAATTCTTAAGAAGAAACTCTCCTACTAGTTCGTAAATACACATTAGGAGTGTACCCTCTGTAGTACTATCATTTTATGTTTCAATAACGGACAAAAATTTGAGGAGTAGCTAGTTCTATATCTTTCAAATCTAAATAGACTTTTGGATGAAATTTTTGAGATTTTTTAAAAGAAATTTAGAGGTAGAATTCTTCAGTTCTTCTGTGAGTTTATTTCGTGCTTTTGCCCCCATATACCGAATGAATCTCAGACCTTATCGAAAACTATTTTTGTGGTTGCAAAATACATCACCATAATTAGACTATTTAGTAAAGTATTCATGAAAATATGAGTTTAGCAGATAGCAATCATGAAAGCGATAAGGATTTAGCTTACTAATTGGCTGGCCAGAAAAGTGCAAAGTACTTTTAAGCATTATCAACCCACATAGAATGATCATACTTACTGCTCTGAGGGTGGATATGCTTGGAAAATTTCATAATGGACATCTAGGATTAGTCCTTTGTAGACAACTTGCACAAAAATCAATATGGTGGCCAAATTTGAGGCATTATCTTGAAGAATAATTGTAGGACCTTTAGAAAACTCAAGGCCAATTAAGCATAACCTCTTATGACAACAGTACCGTACAATTTACTTTGGCAAAAGATAGCTACAGATTTGTTGGAGTTCAGAAAGAATCCTTATTTACAAGATTTTGTTCTCAAGGTATGCTAAACTAGCATAACTGTCTTCTAACTCCTCAGAAGCAATTATATGCTATCGTAAGTTACTTTTTGCATGCCATGGAGTCCCAACGTGTTTAGTATCAGACAATGGATTAGACAATAGTCTTCAATATACTTCATGCAGCTTTGCTATATCTGCCAATGAATATGGATTTCACTATATTACTAGAAGCAGTCATTATGCTCAAGCAAATTTTACAGAAATCCTCTGATCCTTATCTGGGTGCATTGACATACAGAGCAACGGTACTGCAACATGGCTTGTCACCAGCACAGCTTTTTACTTCAAGGCATCTTGGGATAACAGAGAAGCATATTATGCATGATTTTGCTATGTAGAGCAATTCTAGCCCCGATAAGGTGGAAAATATTGACAGAGCACCAGTTAATCATAAAAAATATCGATCTCTCTCAATAAGCCCTCAGCTTTGTTTGAATTAATAGTCTAATAATATTACTGCTTAAATTGAGTAGCCTACATTGATCGAGCTAAACGTCAATATTTTTAACAGGGCCTACTATAAATAATTGAGGGTTTACTAAATACTTGAAGAAAAATAAATTAGAACAATAGAAGAGTATTGAAAAACCATGATATACAATGGATATGTACTAGAAAGTTAAGTATATTAAGTCCTATTATAGTGCTGCTTTGAAAAGGAGCAGACCTTCAGCCTTGTTATTTGTATTGCTATATTTCTTTGTATGCTCTCAAGAAGCCTTATCTTCCCTTGATCGCAACTTTTACAATGTAAGTTTTGAGATATCTTACATTGCCTACCATGTCTTTTTAAGTGAGTCTTTTACTGTTAGCAGAAGACCAAACTTCACTGCAGTAGTTGAAATACGGTATTACGAGTCTGTTGAATAGAACCTTCTCTGTATGAAATGCTAGATACAGTAGTGCTCTCTTTCAAGCTAAGTTGACTGTCAAAAAGTAATTCTAAGCCATTTGTATATTTCTCGGTTATTTATCTTCTCCATTCCAATGAGGAAGTTAAGTTCGTTTAGTCTTCCTCATTTTCTCTCTTTTCCAAACATTGTGTACATGGCTTACTTGATGTGTAATGACAGCTTGTTGTTAGAAAGCCAAATTTCAGCGTTTCTAAGCTCTACAGTGAACTTACTTTCAAGTTTTTCAGCACTCATCTCAAATATGATCATAACTGCAGCATCTGGAAACAGAGGACTTTTACAAGTTACAGCATTGGTCAGATCATTTACATGAAGCAACAACAATGGAGGACCTAAAACAGTCCTTTGAGGTATACCATGTGGTTGTTCGCCTAGTAGGTCTGATTTCACATTATTCAGCATAGTGAACTGTTTTCTTTTGCTAAAAAATTACTCAAGCTATTCATTTCCACTAATTCCTCAACTTCGCTTATGAAGATGAATGCCATGGTCTACACAGTCAAGAGCTTTTACCCAGTCTAGAAACATTTGCTCCAACAAGATAACCTTGTCCAATCTTTTATTATTGCTGTTGCAATTGAGTGAGATCTACGAAAACCAGATTTGTATGCATTCAAGAGGTATAAGTTGCAGCTGTTCATTTACAACTTGCTTCAAAACTTTTAAAAGTATTGGTTGAGTTGCGATGGGCCTGTAGTTACCACAGTCTATTTATGATCCGGCACCTCTGTAAATTGGGACAATCGGTTTGCATTTCCAACATTCTGGTATATTACCAGTTTTGAGAAAAAAATGTAAAATTTATGATAGGCGTAGACTTAGTACTTCATTTATTACAAAACTCTTCAAAGAGCATAAGTGCATTATTTGCAGACTGCATGCTATTTCTGATAGAATCTAGTCTGTACATAATGCACATATACTCTTTGCCACAAATATATTGTATGGTATTTCTGATATGTAAATAGTCTGTTGGTACTACAGAACCTTACCACAGCACGAAAAAGTGGCAACATTCTATTCACATACTGAAAGCTTTTCTCGTCCGACACTCATCAGAGTATAAAAACGTCGGATAGTAACCTGGAGGTTCATCGAAATATATATTCAGATGCGGTTACATGTAATAGGGCTCGTCTAATTGGCCCCAAGAGTGGCCAATAAGGACCTATTACCCATTCTTTACTTGAAGAGTCCCATTGAGGTAACGAACTCTTTTTGTCTACACAAGACTGGGTTTTGAGTTTTGATGTAAACAGATTCCAAAACACTTAAATGAAAAGACGACCTTGCTTGCCCAATGATCTTTTAGCCCAAAGACGAGAAAGATTAGCCTTATTAAAACTTTAGTTCACAGGGCACTTATGATTTGCTCTAAAACTACATTAGGTTCAGAGCTCGAGAAAATAAAACAACTGCTCATCAAAAACGGATATCCAGCAGCTGGTCTACCTTTTTGCATCAACCAAAATTTGCCAACATTGCAGTAGAAAAGCCAATTGACCCAGAGAAGTGCCAGGTATACCCAAAATTGCCTTGGATTGGTAATGTTTCATCAAAGTTTGAAAATCAAATTAGTACATCCATTACATCTTGATACTATGCTGTGAAGCCCCGTGTGGTTTACAACACAGAGCTATGCTACCATCTCCTAAAAAAGATTACGTTCCTACCACTCAAAAAAGTTGTGTTATTTATGAATTTTGGTGCCGATTTGAAGCTCGGTATGTAGGACGCAATGCGCAGAGACTAGCAGACAGAATAAAACAGCATGCCCCCATAAGCATAAGGAAGAAAAATAATACCATAAGCGAACAGTCACCTCGTATATGTAAAAATAATAATTCTGAACTTAATTGTGAGTTGGCCATAGGACTGCACCTTATTGCAAATACAGAATGCGCCAATCATATACAGACGACAATTTTCGGATCATTGGGCAAGCAAGATTGTCTTTTAATTTAAGTATTTTAGAATCAGTTTACATCAAGACTCAAAGCCCAGTCTTGTGTAGACAAAAAGAGTTTGTTTTCTCATCGGAACTCTTTAAGTAAACAATGCTAATAGGACCTAATTGGTCACACTTGGGACCAATTAGACGCATCCTATCACATTAACTGCATCTGGATATCTATTTCGGTTAACCTTTAGGTCACTATCCGCCGTTTTCGTATTCTTGTGTGTGTCGGACGAAAAAAGCTTTCAGCATGTGAAAAGAATGTTGCCGTTTCTTCGTTCTGTGGTATATTTCTGATGTCTTAGGATTGTCATTGCACCTGAGATACACTGATACAAAATGAAAAATATTCAAGCAATGAATTGCAAAACCTTGCTCAATAAACGAAGGAAATGTAGAACCGTGTAGCCTAGCCTAGGTTAGCGATCATTTTTTCACTATCATTTCTCGCAAATTTTGCTAAGAACTTTGCTCTAGAATCCAGCTATGCCCCTCAGGGGTTCCGTGATCCTTCGCAGCAACAATTGATGTCATCAACCCATGCATGCAAGTGGGGGCACTTCTTGTTTTTCCAAGGCTAACTTGCAGCTTATGTCCACCTTTAGCGGACATTTAGAACAGCTTGTCTATCGTGTCTTCTTTCTTAGATGGTACTCCCTAGTTGTCTATACAGAGGTGCATGTTAAGGGTTTTTTCCTGAATCCCAAACATTGAGTCTCAAAATTTTGAACCGCTATATATTTTCACATAGTTTGGACTTCCGCTGTCGTAAAATTTCGTTCAATTTTGCAATTATATGTTTACCACATTAAAACGCGTTTCAATTCTAAAACTCAAAACTTCTAATTTTTCATAAGCTGTAACTCTCAAGCCCCCAAGTTAGATTCAATGAATATTACCAGTAGATGACTGCATGCTTTAATATCAAATAGTGAAAAGGGTCTTTAATATGACCTTTATTGCATACATGCATCCTATATTTAAAAGAGGTCTTGCTCATAAAACACTTCTGCTGCTAAATTCAGACAACTGTCAGTAAATTCACAGCTTTGCCAGCTTACATCATTAAATTGTTACTTAGCGCTCAAGTTCATTGGATGGAAACAATAATATGTCATTCAATCAAACTACAATTACAAATCTCACCATTACAAAGTAATTTGTAATTGGCTAGCCTGAGTTACAATACAGGCAAAAATGTAAATAACAATTGTTGTATATGACTAAACAAAAAAAACAAAAATGTTAAAAGCACAGTAGATCCGGTTTGTTCCATGGCTTGTCTCTGCGGCAGAAGATGTGTTGGTTGTTTGAATTGAAATTGAAGGTAGTTTAGAAATGAGAAAGCGTTTGTGCTGGTTATCGATAGAGAGGGAATCAAATTTTAAGAAATGAAAGACATGAGTTATCAAAGATACCAAGAGAGCTCATTGAGAGACTTACAAAGGCGACAGGTTTGTACTGACTTCTTAGACCTGAGATAAGCCTCGAATTTTTTAAGCGCTCTCTTTCTGCATTGTTGTTCAGGATTGTTTCGAAGCCTATCGTTAGTTCCAAAATGAAAGACAGTTATCCTTAGTTTTCAAAAGTAGGTCAGGACGTAAATCATCACCGGTCATGATTAAGGGTGAAGGGAAGCCTGGAATGTTCATATGTATAGTGAAGATCCTTCAACTTCTTTCAATAATGTGGCAACTTTGCACTTTGCAACCCCACTACAACATGAAGTAAAGTTTCAGGAAGAAGAAAAAATTGGCAGTCAGACGATTGTCTGAGGTTCCAAAGACAGAGATTTTTTCGAGTAGGTAGTGTAGTACTAAGGTATTTTATGGTAAAATTGTAGATGTTTACTGGTAGGTTACTCTGCACCCCAGACCAAATTCCGTTTACTTCTTTGAGTGACTGATCCAACAAGAATGAAAGTAAGGCATCTTGCGATGGCAAATTGTGTATTAAGCGCTCTTTATTGCCCGATTTGGCTGCTTTCAGTACCTCTTTGTTACTGCGTTAAATGTAGTATTTCAAGTTTGGTCCAGTACTAGTATTTTTCCAGAGAGCTTGGACATTGAAATTAGGGAAGATCGGAGTATATTACGAGAGACAGCTTTGCACTGAGTGAATTTGACAGAGGGCATTTGGAGATTATGACCAAACTGATTGTTAGAGCTAAACTTGTCAATGTTGCACTGACATGAAGGTCGAGCCAACTGCGAATATATCTGGATACAAGATTGTCTAGATTTTCTGTGACCCAAGTTCTAGGTAGATCTGCAACGGTAAAATACTATGAAACTTTGGAAAGTATATATCTTTGATAGACTAAAAGCTCATTGTTAGGATGAAGAGGCATATTGTCGATTCCTTTCATGAAAGTGGAGAAGAGAGACAGTAGTTTAGACTTGTGCAGTTCATTAGTCATGTCAAAATCGAAGTTTTGGTCAACTTATTTAAAGGATTCAAAGGAGGAACAAGTTGCTTATCAATTACAAGTATTGGCTGAAACTGAATGGACCTTGTTGAATATTTCTTAACACCATAAGTGACATATTTATCAACTCTTATAACAAAGTTTGCCCATTTTCACCACCTTCTAAAGCAATTGAGTAGGATTTGGTTCTCTTTTTCACCACTAGTAATAACAGCTGCTTCGTCAGCAAAGTGAAACCAATGCACCGGTTGAGACATGCGATCGCTTCTATCATGGACAGAGAAACCAAGAAGTTTGTACTTCTCAGCTTTGATACACTTATTGAAGCAAAGATTGAAAAGATTCTCTGAATAATAACGGTATTTTTTTTCAAATATTATATATATTCTCTCGTTAAATACTACAAGTGCAAATCTCACTAAAAAGACAATCTGTACTTGGCTTGCTTACAAAAAATAATAACGAAAATAATAGGCCTTTCATCCAAAGAGTTATATTGACCGACTATATCTGAAACGAAAACATGGAAGTAGGGGCTTGATCAGTATTGAAACATGCGTAAGATCGGAGGAGAATAATTTATGATTGTACGTACGTGAATCAAATGAAATGCTTCTCAAAGGTGTGAAGAAAGTGGGCATAATTAACACAAGGAATCTTACTGACAGAAAAGATTTCAAGAAAAATAGCCAAAATGAATTTAGAGATAGATGGCAAGGAAAGAAAATGTATGGACAGTTTGCGCGTGAGATGCCTGAAGAGATTGATAAAGATTTATCTTGGCAGTGGTTGGTACAATGTGACCTCAAAGTACAAACTGAAGCAACGATTTGCGCAGCACAAGAACAAACATTAAGAACAAAGTATATAAAGAATAAAATTGACAAAACATCGGAAAATCCATTATGTAGAATGTGTAAGGAAAATTGGGAGACTGTGCAGCATATAATATGTGAACGTAAAAAACTAGCGCAACGTGAGTATAAAAGAAGACATGACACGGTTGCAAGTTTGGTTCACTGGAAATTGTGCGAGAAGCATAACCTAGAGAGAACAGAGAGGTGGTACGAGCATAGCCCTAAAGGAGTTGTGGAAAGTGATGATGTAAAATTGATCTGGGATATAAATATTCAATGCGACAATATTATTGAGGCAAGGAGACCCGACGTAATCTTGGTGGATAAAAAGGGGAAATCATGTGTCATCGTCGATATTGCTGTACCAGGAGATTGTAGAGTACGTAAGAAAGAACTCGAAAAGATTGAAAAATATCAAAACTTGAAGATAGAGCTGAAAAGGCTGTGGTCGCTGAAAAGAGTAGAGATTGTACTAGTGGTTGTAGGAGCTCTGGGGTGCATTAGCAAGGGCTTTAGTAAATGGATGGACATACTTGGTATAACACTAGCATTGGAATGGTACAGAAATCAGTCTTGTTGGGAACTGCTAGGATACTCAGGAAAGTCTTAGACATGTAAAGGGAAAGCACCCTCTTGGCCTTTGGCTACTTGTTGTAGCCCACCCATGAATATGTCGGTAATAAGAAGCTAAAAGACAATAATAATAATGAGAATAGGATAGAAAACCAACAAGAAGTAGTGAAAATTAGTCTTGAGGAGGTGACCAAACAGTGTAAAAAGATCCCGAATTGGAAAGCTCCAGGAAAAGATGGTGTCCAAGGGTATTGGATTAAGAGCTTGAGTAGCCTTCATAAGAGAATTGCATACCAGTTGAATAGTATATTGAAGGGTGCGCATACTTTACCAAAATGGATGACATATGGCCGTACAGTGCTGTGCCAAAAATATCCTACAAAAGGTAGTGAGGTGGGAAACTAACGGCCTATTACATGCCTTTTACATGTGGAAACTGTTTACAGGAATGATTGGAGAAGAGATGTACATCTATTTAGAAAGAGGCACTCTCCTACCTGAAGAGCAAAAAGGATGTAGGCGTAGGTGCCGTGGCACAAAGAATAAATTGCTAATAGACAAGACTATATTGAGAGACTGTAAGAAAAGACGTATAAATTTGGCAATGGCATGGATAGATTATAAGAAGGCTTATGACTTTATGCTGCATAGCGGGATTATCGAGTGTATGGATATGGCTGGAAATGCAGATAATATGATAAGCTTCATTCATTCAGGATGCTTTCTTTAGCAGCTAGTGGAGAAGATCTTGGTGATGTTGAGATTAAGAGGGGGATATTTCAGGGTGACAGTCTATCATCTTTACTATTTGTGTTCAGCATGATTCCGCTGTCATTAATTCTTAGAAAAGTGAATGCAAGCTATGATTAGGGTGGGGAAGAATATAAATTAAATCATTGGCTATGTAAAGTTATTTGGTAAGAGTGAGCACCAGATAGATTCACTTGTGAGCACTTGTCAAACTTTCAGTACAGATATTGGGATGGAATTTGGTCTTAAAAAGTGCGGCATTCTTACCTTAAAGAGAGTCACAGTCATTAGATGTGAAGGGATGAAACTTCCAGATGGTGAGATATTGAAGGAAGTAGAACAGGAAGGCTACACATATTTGGAAACAATCGAGCTGGATAAGATGAAAAAGAGACTTATAAAGGACTACAAGAGAAGGCTCAGGTTGATTCTTAGATCAAAATTAAATGGTAGGAACACGATTACAGCTATGAACACATGATCAGTGGCAATTTTTAGATATAGTGCTGGAATTTTGAGTTGAAGAGTGCATGAACTTAGCAGCTTAGATAGGAAAACAAGGAAACTTATGAAAATGCATGGTGCTTTTCATCCTATGAGTGATGTGGATAGATTGTATTTGACAAGGCGTGAAGGAGGTAGAGGCTTGATTAGCATACAACACTGCGTGAGAGGTGAAGAAAACAGTTTGAGCTTGTATGTAAAGATTTCTGCAGAGGAACTTATTGAGGGAGTTCGCATGGCTGGGAAAATTGAGACAGAGAAGACCATCAGTAAGAGTGACTTTAAACAACAGGAGCTGCATGAAAGTAAGCAAAAATGGTTGGGAAAAAGATGTATGGAAGTTTATAAGAGAAATGGCAGAGAAGGTTGATAGAGAAAAGACTTGGAACTGGTTCGGCAAAGGAGATTTAAAGATTCTGACTGAGGTGTTGTTATGTGCTGCACAGGAACAGGCAAGAAGAACAAATTACATTAAGCACCATATTGATAAGAGTAGTAAAAATCCCCTTTGTACAATGTGTGGAAAGAGAGGAGAAACTGTGCACCATATAGTGAGTGAATGTGAGGAATTGGCTTAGAAGGAGTATAAAAGACGCCATGATAATGTAGCAAGGAAAGTCCACTGGGAACTCTGTAAGAAAAATGTATTAGAACACAAAGAAAGATGGTGCAAACATAAGCCAACGGGTGTGGTAGAGAGTGAAAATGTAAAATTGCTCTGGGATATCACTATGCAATGCGATAATATTTTTGAGGCAAGACATTGTTTTAGTGGATAAAAAAGACAAAAGCTGCATGATTGTAGATATTGTAGTGCCTGGGGATGGAAGAGTACATGAAAAGAAATTTGAAAAAATTGAAAAGTATCAGGAATTGCGAGGGGAAATCAATACACTGTGGCAATCGAAAAAGGTACTAGTTGTCCCTGTTGTGATAGGTGCCCTTGGAAGTGTGACTAAAGATTTTGACAAATGGAGGAAAAAGCTTGGAATACCAGGAGATTGTGGAGTAGTGCAAAAGACTGCCTTTTTAGGAACGGCAAGGATTCTGAGGAAGGTGCTAGAGATGTAGGAGATATGTGTCCAGTTAGTCCTTGGTCATTGGTTATGACCAGCTTTACTGGTGAAGAGACAGCAATGATACCTGCTAGAGCATATACTGAAATAAGTATCATAATAATAATAAACAGCTATAGTTTATACAAAGTTGTATCAGTAAGAGAGGAGTTCTGGTTCAGTCAATGGTTTGCTTCTCATGCAAGAGCTGTAATACGTGGTGTGTATGATAATAGAGGTCATTTTCATTGCTATATAGTGAGGTGAGGTTTTTCAATGCCTAGCTCTATGCACATGTCAAAAATGATTCAGATGCTTGACCAAAAATACCAAGCGAACTCGTTGATAAGTTTATAAACTTTACTTTACGATATGTGTTTTCAAAATTTTTTAGCAGAGGTCGATACTTAATCTCCTTTCGTTGAGAATTGAGTTCGAGGTTAGTTTCAAAGCCGACTGCTAACTGTATAATACAGAGGCATTTATCTTCTATAATTAGAAACATGTCAAGACGCAGACTTTCACTAGTTAGAATAGATGGCGAGAGGTAGCCTAGTAGATCTACGTATAGTTTAGATGGTTGTATTTACGGCAATTTTGGGCCAGTAACTTTAGCTCTGTATTGTGCCTCCAAGTATAAAGACCTTGTTCTAAATGTGCTTTGTATCCAGCAACAATATGGAGGAGTGAGTCGGACTGAAGGCAGAAAGAGTAATCAAGTGTGGGGGCAAGTTTCCACATGTAGAGGTTTATCTTATTAGCAAGGTAATTGCTTAAATATCTAATGGTGAAATTAAAGATGTTAGAAAGGAGGCTGCTTTGAGCTTTAGAAAGCAAGGAATTGAGTCTCTTCAGGGATTCAGGAATGATATGATGAAGCCTTGAGATGACAGCTTAGATTGGAGCTTTTCAGCGTGATCAGCATGGACAATTTTTAGGACATGTTTTGTATTTTTGTAAGTGTCATACTGGATGTTAGTTCCACAATTGGTGCTTTTCCATAGCTTTGTTATAGCATCATCCTCGGGAGATTTCAGAGCAGCAGCTAAGGCAGTTTGGTATTGAATAAATTTAACAGACGGAAGTTGAAACGAAAGGCCAAAATTATTGTGTGAGAATGATGGCACTTAGTGTTACAGAGATAGGAAATTCTAACCACTGGAGAAGATATTTTGTGACAATTGTCAAGATGTTCACCAATCCAAGTTTTAGAAAAATCTGCTACAGTTAGGTGCCAAGAGAGTTTGGAGAGATTATAGCGATGAGAGAGTAATAATTTGTTTTTGAGGTGAATATACAAAGATTCGACTGTTTGTAGCATGTCATGAAGTGAAGATAAATGAGATCCTTATGATCTTTGTTATTCATTTCGAAGTTGAAGAAGCGGCCAAGTTAATTGAATGATTTACCATTCTTGACAGTTGGAACACTCTTAGAGTTGACGAGGAGTTTTGGATGGAATTGCAGAGATCGAGTAGAAAAAGTTTTTATTCCAAATGTGATGCATTTGTCCTCGCATTTTTGCATGTAAGCCCATTGGTACCTTCTGGTGAAGTAATTCAATAACAACTGGTTTTTGCGCTCATTGCTTGCCACGATTGCTGCGTTATCTGCAAATTGGAATCAGTGATAGGGTGGGCCAAGCGGTCACTAGCATCGTGCGGAGAAAAACCTAAGTTAGTACATTTTTCTTGCTTGATGAATTACATCAATGTTTTACAGCACAAGTTGAACAAAAGGGGGCTAAGACAATCACCCTACAGCACTCCACGCTGAAAGGGAATAGCCGGAGTAGTGAAACAATCAGAAATGATGGATGAGTGAAAACCTGTTTAAAGAGCACAGCACTGTTAATCAAGTTGTGGTGAACGTCTCCAAAAGCATTCATAAGGTCCAAGAGAGTAATAACTGTAGAGGGTTGTTTCAAACGAGCCTTATTAATCACATGACCCTTCATTGACCTATTTTCTAGAACACCGGAGATTCCATGGGTGAATCCTTTCTGCGTCTGTTGTTCGACGAAGCCATTTTGCTTGAGGAAAGAGATTAGTGTCGCGTAGACATGAGGCAACTATTTTTCAAGGGACATACTGTAAAATGATAGTTCTGAAGTTGGCAGGGTCGTCATGGTTACCTTTCTTGTGAACTAGAATAGTACATGTTCTTTTCCACGCGCTAAGGGCACGACTAGATTTCCAGATAACAGCAATTATTTTCGTTATTACTGTTCGAAGGTAAGGGCACTTCTTAAAGCAGATCACTGATATCTGATCTAGCGAGCAAAGACGTCCTAAAGTTTTGAATCTGCAAATAACGTTCGATACTTCCTGGTTAGACGGGGGAGGGGTGAAAGAAATTGGAAGAGGTTGCAGGCTTTTCTAATGAAGGAATCCAGCTGGGAAATGTAAATTGGCAGGTAGGCATAACGGACGAAAGCATTCAGATAAAGTGCTTAATACATACCTCATGAGAAAAGGACGGCAAGGCCTTTAATGGCTTAGCAATAATATTTTTTACAAAGTCCCAAGAATTTTTGGAAATTTGCTTGTCGCAATGTATGGCTGAAGAGGGAGAGCTGATTGAGGACTTGTTTGAGAACGTAGTTCTAAGTAGATGAGAGACATATCTGATTTCGGATATAGGAGCAGTAAGAATTTTGAGCCGTTTTAGTGCTTTTTCAATGAATTGGTAGAATACTCCTTGTCTTTGATTTCAAGCTCTTTTTCTGTGTAGTTGTCAACAGTCCCGTAAGTAGCCTTGAAGCAACTATAAATAGAATCATTCATAAATTGGATAGAAGCTTCTAGATCAAGTGAATAAGAATTAGAATCCCAATCTGCAAAAATCGACTTGCAGTAGTTATTTGCTAGATCCCACTCTTCATCCCTTTTAGGCAGCAAACTCCCAGGTTTTGTGTTTTGATATTCGAGCGAGTCAGCAGGTACTTCTGTGTAATCATCTAATGAACTTTTGGCATCTATATTTGAATTTTCAACAGCAAATTGATCTTCACTTACTCCCTCAATGACTCTACAGCGTCTCTTATGCATTTTTAACCCTTTCACGCCTTTACACATTTTACTGCAACTGCATTTTATGACATTATTTCATTCCCATGCTCTACATCATCGCAGCCATAGAACCTATATTATTGGTGGATCCAGCATTGCTTGGCATTCTTTTCTGCGACACCATTGATCCCGGCCTAACACCCCGGAATCTTTGCCACAGTGTGAACAAACCATAAATATTGCCATCAAGCACACTAGATGTAAATAACCCGTGCTTATCCAACCTTTCAGTATAGATAATATGATCTTTTCCAAATGGAAGTAAGGAGTACGTTAGTAAGCCAGGCAATAGACTTTGAAACTACAGAGTGTGTAATGTACATGTATACGCCATTACTCAACATAACAATAATAATATGAGCGTCCGATACCTATTAAAAGTCCTAATTGGCATGCAAAAAAATAGCCTCTAACAATCCAAGTTCAGCTCCTGGCCTTCACGTGGCAGAACTAGCAAGAGAAGGGGCGAAAAGCGAGTTTCTGGAGCCTTTAAATAACCATTAGTAGGATAAGCTCGTTAACACTGATAGCAGTTATCCTAGGAGAAGGAAAATCTCTGATTTCAAAACCAGGGTAGTTGAGGCTCTTTAGTCATGGCAGACAGCCCAACTAGTGGAAGCCACACGATCAATGGTATGAGCAGATGCTGTTCTTTAGTCTTGAATGAAAATGTATCTAGTGGAAGTTATACGAAAAATTATACCCGCAACTCGATGGTACCGTGCCGAGATGGGTGAATGGCTACTGCTTTATGAAGCTACCAATCACGGAACCTGGTAGGAGTGGCGAAACTATTAAAATCAATCCTTATCCAAAGAGCAGGGCAGCCCTGGATGGACTATTTATACCTTTGCATCACCTTATTACCATTTATAGGAGATATAGATAAAAATCAATTTCAACCAAACAATAGCGGACAAGACTACGTAGCACTTCAGGGAAATAATGTAGTTGTGAGAAATCAAACTTTCCCAAACGGAGAGGCTCCAATATCAACACTTCATCTAACAACATACACAGATGGCGAGAAGAGATGGCTTATACAAGCAGATGATGAAGAGCGAGGCAAAGGTAAGGGATTTATGTAGAGGCTGAAGCTGAGGTGGGACAAACGCTTTCCAGAGAAAAAGCAATATTTCGAAACAGAGCCTGAGAGATAACGTGGCTAGGTTCAAAAAGGAAATTAATGTGAATAGTAATTCGATAAATGAAGAAAGTAGCAATGCACAAGTTGCTAATAGTAAATGGAAAAATGAAATGAAACTGAATTTATTGAAAATAGAAGAATGAGAGAGGAAGAAAGGTAGAGGATTCATGGAGAGAATAAAGGACAAATGGGATATAATATATGGAAACATGACAGTTAGCGCTGACTTTGAGAGATAATGTTGCAAGGTTCAGGTAAGATAAGGCTCTTTTGAGTTTGATAAAACAATGAAGATTTAGAACCAGCGCAACTGCATATCACACAGGATAGTGGAAACGGCTCCAGTAATGAAGCCGAAGAGCAGGTCCAACAGTATGACTCATTGATTAGAGAGCACGAAGAAGGAGAAGATGCGGAAGCTGAGAACGACAAATGGAGAAAAATGAGGGTGAAATTTGAGAAACACTTAGCTTTCCTTACAGCAACAATCCATGATGCTATATCTGATAGAGAAAGATTGTTGAAACACAGCAAAGGGTACCAGATCCTGATGTAGATAAAGCTAACAGAATTTTTGAGAGGCATTTAAATGATACTAGAGATATATATATATATATATATATATATATATATATATATATATATATATAGTAGGCG